>VXBL01006470.1:211731-234205 GCA_013400195.1 Aramus guarauna | reverse complement strand
AAAAAAAAAAAAAAAGGAGGCAGCAAAATAAGCGCCACTGTTCATTTCAACAGAATCCCAGAAACTTAACTTCAAACTCGAAGGAATTAGGGGAGAGGAACGGAAGTCAGATTCGTATACACCTTCTACTACCTAGCATTTCTTTGCAGGTAGGCTCTCGCTTCTGGCCAACCCAGTCATGCAGAGTTGCAACAAATTGCGCGTAGGCCCCATGGCTCTTTACACACTCTTGGGGCCTGGTTGCCCTTTCTCACCTTCCTCTTGCCATCTCAGTCAGCACATGGGCTAGAAGTGCCCAGCTTTGTGCTGTGACCTTCCTCTCTGCAACTTTCTGCTGCCTCTTGAATGAGGTCTCCTTGCACAGGCTTCCCCAAAGACAAGGACCTTCCCATCCTTCCAGCCTGTGCCTGACCCAGCCAAAGAGTCCCAGTACTGGACAAACTAGTCTAAAAATACTACCTCAATTTAAGTAAGGAAAAACAAATTGCCTAATTTTACTATAAGGGTTTACTTATATGTTTTGGTACTGCAAACCAAGGCAATTTCTAAATGTAATGATCTAGGAAGATTATGGTCAGTAAACCTGGGAACAAAGTGGCAAGCACAAGCATAAACTCACACATGTTAAACAAACTTAACTGTAACTACCCAAATTAAAGGTGACTGTGATCTAAGACATGGAAACACAGGAAGACTCGCAGAAGAAAAATCTCCAGTACATGCAAGAATACAGCTACAAAGAAAATTCTGCCAAATTTATCTGGAAGCAAACAAGCTGTGAAAGCTCATACTCTTACAACTATTTTTGATTGCCAAAACTCCTTTTTTTTTTTCTTTTTTTTTTTTCTTCATACTAGTGTAAAGAGCAACAGACCTACATTTATTGTGACAAGGCTGTTTGAATGCATAATGTTCCACAGTTTAAACAATTGTTTAGTATTCTGGAATCATTATCCAGTTTTGCAAGATTTGCTTATTAAACTGACAAATTTATCTCTCTAAAAAATTGCATGTTTTTAAATAGTTCTTCCATTGGTATTAATGATGATAACGCTATATATAGTTGCAGGTCTACTGAAAAGGTAGGAACCTAAATTCTGAATTAAAACTATCTTTCACGTTACCCTGCCCTGGTAAAGGTACTTATGCAAAGTCGACCAGCTTCCCAAGGACTGAGCAATAGAGGATGAAAATTATACCTCTTCCTTTCTACCTGCACAAGGAGGCTGTAGAGGGGCATCTTATAGCCCCAAAACATCAATCAGCCACTTGGAAAGCAGTTCCATTTAATCCCAGGATTTCTCTGTGTTAGCACCTTGAAGTGCTATAAGAAGCAGTTTCTAGAGTCTGGGGGCAACCAATATATCAAGAAAAATTAGGTCCTGCCACAGACAGACAGTTAATAACAGATGTAATGAAGTTTTATAACCCTGAAGCAAGACAGCACTTTTATTGAAATGTGCTCACTGCATATCTAAATAACATTTATGAATGTTGCATGATCTACAGAGTCGGGGAAAAAAGGGATCTTTACTTAGGCTTTTAATTATTTTACCAGCAGGTCAGTAATAAAAAAAATCACCTGACACTGGAAAGGCTCCCCAACAATACCACCCTGGGGTCAACATGTCTGCCAGCTCAGATCGGTGCCCTGCCAGAGGCCGGGAACCATGTCCCAGATTTTCCTCACGGCCCTGGTCCCTCTAAGCTGCAGGTTTACAATGCACTCACGTCCTTCTACAGAAGTCAGACACCACGTCTGAAAAACAGGTCACTTGCCAACTGTGCAAAATGGCGTCAAACAAGGTGCTTGCCCTCACCCTTGAGGAAGCTGGCACGCCTCACCACAGCCAAGCATCTCTGGACATCGTCCCCAAAGCTGTATGCCGGGGTGCACTATCTTTAAACATGCCCAAATAATTCATAGATACAGAAGGAAAAACAAATTCTGTGACAGCTGATTAGCAACCAGCAGCCTCCTCCTCCTCAAAAAAAAAAAAAAAAGGAGCTAAAATGGTCCATTTGGCCTAGAAGCACCACAGCCCTTCAGTGCAGAGGGCTTGCACCTCAAAAATACCACTTCTGCTGGCCTTACCCAGCCCTCACCTGCATAGGTGTGGAAAAATGAAAGTGTGCAGCCAAGTCACTATTACTTTTTTTTTTTTTTAAAAAACCTCTGAGGAGAGCCACACAAGGATTACAGACTGCAGCCTGGCAGGAGGAGCCTGCAGGAGCCAGGGAGGGAAGGCTCCAGAGGCCTCACCTCACTGCAGTCGGCCCCTCTGAGAAGAGTGGCAACTCTGAGGAGAAAGGGAGAGGGATGGCCACAGGCTACACACATGAGGCAGCACAGGAGGCCTAGGGGTGCCAGAGCAGCACAACACCTGGCTGCAGGGAAGGGACCACAACCCCAACAACAGGGCTGCCTTGTCTTCTGAGAGACCCGCCAAACAGCATTGGTGAAAACAGGGTGCTTTACCACAAATACTGTAGAGAGAGATTACATGACTGGGGTCTCTCCAGCAGCTACCTGGGCTTTGCATTCCTCCATCAAGGCCTCCAAAGCCTCTCAGCTCTGGGGTGCGCAGCTCCACGGCCACCAAAACCCAGCTGCTCCCTCCCAAACATTTTCACCACCAAACCCCAGCTGCTGAGGAGCTGCCTCAGAGAACCAGAAAGATGGGAGTTTGCTGCCAGGGCAAGGAGGTCACAGCTCCCCCGAGCCTGCACAAGACAGAGCACTCACACCCACTGAGCCCCTCTTCTCCTTCCACTCAATTAAGGTTGGGCCCTGCAATGAGGTTTGCTTCTAGGCTGCCCCATGCTCTAAACCAAGTTTTTACTGTAAGCAACCACATGCTTAGAATACATGAGATCAAAATTACTTTCCTTGCTAGATTTATTACTCCAAATGGATTCCCAAGCTTTTTCACTTTGAAAGCTTGTCTCCTGCATTTGTGCAGTGCATTCAAGAACAAGATTTGCATACTGGGAAAACTGGGAGACCAAAGAAAGTCACAAAGACATTTGTTAATCAGGTTATTGGTCCACATCCCAAAAAATTGTTCTAGTTCTTGCTATGGTGATAGAAAGGAAAATTTGTTCTGATGCCAAGCAGAAGCAGCTTTTTCCTCATAGTAAATCTCCATTGAGAGCTAAGTGGGTCAAAACAGGTGAGAACACTTTCCACACACCTGATTTTGAAGAAGGTGAAATATAATTATAAAATGGTATAACACACTGGGATCATTAACCAGCAAAAAGATTATTTATTGGTCACAGTTTAAGTATGGGTATTATTTTTGCTTGGCTGCTGTGGGCAGATGCTTAACAGCTTTGGGAAGCTGAAAGGTTTGGAACAGTATGGACAGAAGACTCCTATTTATGGAAAGCAATCTCTGTGTTAATCATATTGCTGACAGAGTGATTACAGACATTTAAAAAATGTAAATCAAAGCTTGAACTTGCAGGGATGCATCAACAGAAGCTGCTTTTGGTCACAGTTCATCAAATCTCTGCATTCCAATGGTTTCTGCACCGCAGCAATCATCGCATGGAAGCCAACAACTTGTAAGCACTGGCAGATACCAGGGGACCTTGAATAAAACTCAAAGCAAAATTTTGACAAATATACTTCTGCATTATTTCAGCAAGTTGTTGGGGTCTTTTTTCTTCTCCCCTTGAGATGCTGCAGCAGCATAAATGGACTCAATATTGTTGTCCACTCTATGAAAACAGGATTTTAGTAACTGCAACCCAGGCTTAATGTTTCTGCACATTGCTTACACAAACCCAGGCCTTTGGGACTTACGTGACCAAAATATTTACTTCCTACTTTCCTCTTCATCCACTCAGAAAGGAAAGGGTTAGCACTGTATGTGATGGTGGCTGCTCCTACCCTTGATATATTCTGGACCACTGCGTGTTATAGCAAGATCTGCCTTTTCAGAAAAGCACCATTAAACAACTTGGTTGAAATGTCAGACACATCAAGACCAATTTATCACAATGAACTGCAAATGCCAAGGATGGACAACAATGGTTTATTTATAAGGAGACAAGAGCAAAGAAGACAAGAAGGTTCCATTTACTCACTACCGCCAATGGCACATTCTTCTTTTTCTTTACAGGAGGCTACAAAGTCTTTCAGAGAACCATAGAGCCTAACTGGCGCCCCACTGTTTGCTTCCTCTTGTGCCACTGCTGTGCTTTTCAGGCTCCGGACATCATGTATATTCAAGAAAGCCCAAGAAAACAGAATTGATTTACTTTCAGAAGACCATTTGTCAGGTTCTCACCAAACAGGTACTCTAAGAGCATACACAAAATGTAATTAAGCAGCTTCTACTGGTGGGAAACCCACAAGACTTTTCATCAGCAGACTGAAAAGAATGCCCTTTGTGGAAATACATCATCTTACAGGTCTGAACGGTTTCTCTGTATCTGCTGAAAAAACTCCCCATCCTCTCCAGACTGCCCCCTGTGTTTTTCCTAGGTTCTTCAGAAGAAAAAATCCCAACCCAAAACTTCATTCTGCAACAGAGAAAATACCATACTAAAATGGTTTAATTAACTTCTGACATGCCAATAAGTTGTTCTTGTAAAACATCCACTGCTACCTTTATTATGGAACTTAAAATTCCTACCTCTTTCTTTCCTCCAGCAATGGTTTAGTTGTCAGCTTTTGTTTTTAAAGGAATGGTTTTTCATAAGGACCTCCCCTCCTCAAATATTGTCCTTAAATCTTCTTTTGCCATAGCTGGCAGTCCTACCTCAGAGACGTACCAAGAACAAAATAAATGTCCATACTCATCCATATACAGGATTAGCACCTCTGTTTCCAGCCCAAGCAAGCAGAATTGCTAAATGAGCAAAGAAGAGAGGAAGGGAGCTGACAGGTAGAGATTGCTTAGGGAAATTCAGAACTCAGACTTCCCAATTCCTGGAGATTTACGATTCAGAAAAACATCTCAGTAACAAGTTTGCATATACAGTCAGGTTTTTTGTGTGTGTGTGTGCATATATATATATATGAACGTATATCCCAGTCTATGCCCACTACTGATTTGCACCCATTGAAGTATTTAGGGTGCATAAGACACTTCAACATCCCTCTTGTGACTCTTACTATCACAGCTGAAGGTGTGTCCGCACTGGTATTTTCTTTCCCTTGCCTCTTCACCCACTTCAATGTGGGTGCTAGGAACACTGGTTCCTACCCTATTCACCCACTAGTTCACTTCATAGTTCAGAAGAGGTTGCTGTTGCCTTAGTTTACTTCACTCTGCAAGACACATCAGATTTTCTGCTAAAGAGTGTTATATAATCATATTTGTTATATTTAGTTAATCTCCCTTATCTCCTCCTTGTGCCAAGCTGAGTCCAAACTAAACAATATCAAACAAGAGCTTCATTTACAGTGAGAAGTATTTGTGTGGGGGCAGCAAAATCCATGGCAGACGTGTCTCAGGAACTCCTCTGGCATTGGTATACAGAGCACACACACTGCGACTACACAGGAGCTCCCCTGAATCCACAGCTTCGCTGGGTGCCCCTGTTTGGATCTATATACTAGCAGTACACAAAGATGGAACGCTTTATGGGGAATGTTAATCAAAGAATTGCTTCCACAAAGGTTAGGATTCTGCAGTGAGCTTCCCTTTCTGGCACGTAAAGCAACACACTATGAGCATCAGCCTGCTGGGATGGGCAAGCTGTACATCAACTTGCAACTTCTAAAGCTGGTGCAACTGCATCGAGTAGCAGTATTTGGTTTGCTCACTGTATCTGTATTATGCATACACTTGAGATCACTGAGAAAATAAAGGCAACTTTACATTTCCAGTTGAAACCAGCCCAGGTCATAACAACTGTCATGGTTAGTGGCTTAAGTGAATTAAGATTACAACACTTGGAGACTTGGAATGAGACCAAACCACTACCACAATTGATGCCTTTGTTGACAGAGGAGGCCGACCCATTTATCTGCGAGCACAGGATGGTCTGTTCAGGTCAGAATTGGGGCATGCTGACAACACTGATTCCCAGGACCTGGGAACTTGGAATGCTGCTACCTGACTCTACAATTTGGAGTATCTAAGAACACCCTTATGGAGCACGCGAAGGCAGAGAAATAGTGAAAACATATGCTCTCTGCACAAAAAGATAATTAACTTATGAGTGTTACCTTTAAACTTTGAACATAATATACTATTACTATTACTTAAAAGACAGATTAGGAAAGGCTACTAAAACTATCCTATAAAGGTCAAGAAATCATTCCATAAACAGCATTAACAGTTGACACATCTGATAAAAAGTTAAGATTCTGTGGTGTGACTTGTTGGATGGTGACTTATGTTCAGAAGTTCCCAGGGGAATAGAAAAAGATTTACACAGATTTAACTCCATTCCACCACATAGTACAGGCCTTAAGTCCATTCTTGTGTTCTTGTAAGAAAGGCTTCTTTACAACAGCATGGGTTAGGAGCCTTCAATTAGTCTCCAACTCCTCCTCTACCTAGAAACTGGAGGGATAAAATAAGCTTAGCATACAAAGGGTTCAGCATGTCTAAAATAGATAGCATGTACCTTGCTTTTGTGCAGATTATCACATTGGTGATTATCACCTCTGAGATCAGAGTGAAATAATCAGGAGTTCAGAATTCCCAGGAATAATCCTAATTACTGAAATATAGATTCACTGTCAGAATAAGAGTGAGGTAACTTTTACAGGAAAAGCATGTTTCAAATACAGACATTACAAACAACCTCAGTGAAGAAAATGATTCTGGAGTAGTGCCAGTAGTTTTAATAGGTAATATAAACTGTATTTGAGCACAGTGTGAAGAGGTAAAATATTTTTATAGTAGGCTGGAAAGACAAATCGCACCAGGTTTTAGAGTAATGAATAACTAAGCTTCATGTCCCACAACTTGAGTCATCTGCATGGGTCAGGAAGGGATTCTTTACCCAAGTTCAGAGCTATGCTGGCACACTTATGGTTTGGTTTTAAACCTTCCCCAGAATACTGAATACTGGCACAGCTCAAAATAGTACACTGGACAGAAAGCACTAGTACTCTTGGGCTTCCAGCACATCATTTTTCTTAGATTCCCAATTGCTATGTCTTACTGGTCCACTTTAAAAATCAAAACTACCATCAAACTTGGATAAGAAAAGCATTTCCTTCCCTCGGTAAAACTGGCAGGACTTCAGCTGATTTTGTTTTTCTGTAAACATAGTAAACGCTCACTTGCTGCGATCATCTGAACACGTCTCACCTAATTAATTTCACAGCTTTGCACGATATTGTTTTGATGGCACTTCTGTTCTCTACCTGATATGCCCAACAGGCCCTGCTGCTGAGAACTGAAGTCCTTTGACTCAAGTCACTTGGCTCATTTTGCGTAAATCCAAGTCATGAACCGTGGATTTACCAGTGTTTTGGCTACTGCTTCAGTGCTGGCACAGCACCAAGGCTATGTCTCCAACATTCCCTACTACCACCAGTAGGCTGGGGGTGGGCAAGATCTTGGGAGAGAACACAGCTAGGACAGCTGACCAAACTGACCAAAAGGATATTCCATACCATATGACGTCTGCTCAACAATAAAAGCTAAAGGAAAGAAGGAGGGGAGCATTCGTTATTACAACGTTTGTCTTCTGGAGCAACTGCTACACAAACTGAAGCGCTGCTTCCTGGGAAGTGGCTGGACATCACCTGCTGATGGGAAGTAGAGTATAAATCTTTTGTTTTTGCTTTGTTTCTGTGCATGGCCTTTTGCTTTATTAAACTGCCTTTATCTTGACTCATGAGTGAGGGTTTTTTTCCCCATTTTCTCCCCTTCCCTGTCCTGCAGAGGAGGGGAGTGATGGAACAGCTTAATATGCACCTGGCATCAGCCAACGTCAGCCCACCATGAGAATCCAAAACATATTGTAAAGGCTCATTCCCTACAGCAGCTTTTGTGCCCAAGCAACTTTTTTTACAAAAAAATTCCCTTCCCTTGGGGACACACCACCTCCACACAGAGGGTTACCAATTCCTTAACAAGATCGGTCCTTGGACTGTCTTGGCCTTTCTATTCCCCCTAGATCATTCAGCCCAGCTTCTTACGATCAGTAGAACTTAGATCTCTTAGATGTTAGTTAAGTATCTCTAAGGGTTGGTTTGGTCAGAGATGCATGAAACCTTTAATAAACTTGAATGAGACGTAACATAACCCAGGAATTCCAATCCTTACTACCATTTTCTATCAATTCTGAACAGTAACATACAAACCAACTATGACTACCACCTGCTTGTGGTGTGATGCTGTGAGAAGGTGTTGATCCTATTGCAGAGCTGAGCATGAAGGGTAAGACTACACATGGCAAGGCAGAAGAGGTGTACAATAGAAACAAGGTTGGTGTAGTCCAACTCCATCTGAGTAAAACACTGTTGCAGTGTGTGTAGCCATGTGAGATACCATGAACCACTTGCCACTTCAAAATACTAGAGTTTTACATCTTTCCTGACATGACAGCCATATGGTCACTAGAAACATTTACTCAGATTAATCCAGAGAAGAAATTAATACAGCCCTGTAATGACAGGCTAGTGCTTAGTTTAATCACTATGAAGCACAGCCCTCATTGTTTAAGGGAACAAAAAGGGGATTTTGACAAACTGAAGTCTGAGGCCATCTGCCAACTTTTCCCCCTACTTCTACGAACTTTGGTCCTTTGCATGTCTTCTCTATAGATGAGACAAATCCATGATTTACCCTGGTCTTGAAATGGAGAAATGTTCAAGCATGCATGGAATAATCCTGGCCCAAGAAATTTGCTGCTGAATTCAACTGAATCAGGAATCAAGTCACAGATCATGTTGAGAATTTGCCAAAATGGGTCCAGCGACTGCTCCATCCCAGCCAGTATCCTGATGGAAGCCAATCAAAATACATCCTTGCCAATGGTGCCATTTTCTTCCTTATATTAAGTCACAAAAGGATATTATTGGTACACTGATTTTTAAGAGAAGACTAGCTATACAGATGATTTAGTTTTGTCCTTGCATTAGCAGCAGTCATAAGGCAGACCAGCCCTTTTAAACTCAAGAGGGATAAAATCTTAACCTGTATCTGCTTACAGGGAGAGTTCAAAGTACAAATTTAAATCAGCACAAAAGTAGACTCTGCTGGTATTTATGGGTAAAAAGTGCAATGTCAGAGACTTCAAACAGGCGGGTGCTACAAATGCCACTGAAGCCCATCACATAGCCAAGCAGGTGGAATGGGCACAGAGAGTGGCTGGATCCTTCACCCTGCCCCACTGAAACCCTAGTATGGTCCCTCCCTGTGAAACCACCAAACCTTCCTGCCTTCTCTCTGCTCCACCTCTAAGCCAGGGCAGAACTTGTCTTCAAGAGGAGTTGTGACACTAAGACATTATTCTGGCTACTGAAAACCTGAGTTTCCATATTAGAATTCTTCAGATCATTTTGCACTACTTAAAATTTTATTTTCTCTTCACCAATGAGCATCTCTGATCTCAGGGATCAGCTGGTCATACCCTTAGCATGGCACCGAGGAAAGGAGAGAAGATGCTAGTAATAAATCCAGGGAAAAACTTAGACATCACAGTAAGAAACAAGAACAGCTGAAGAACAACCTGGGTTTGGTGTACCTAAAGTAGCAAAGTGCACAGCTGATCTCAAACAGTTTAATAATTTAATAAACTGACAGTTGACTTAGTTAGCAAATGCATAAGCCCATCTGCAAAACCCTGGACTCATAGTTTTCTTTAGAGATAGCTTTCTAATAGCAAAGCTATTAAATATTCCCTTTTGTCAGAGGCATTTTTAATGCTCAAAAGCATTAAAATCCAACAAAGAAATAGCTTTAAGAAGGTCAGTTAAAATACTCCTGTTTTTTTCTATCCTGAACATCACATCTTCTTTAAACTCTATTGTTTTTAGAGTCAGTTTGAAAGTGAGTGATGTACAACATTGTCCTGTCAAACCTCCCATCCCAGCAGTGTCTACATCAGTAATTACCCTGTCAGTCTGTGCACACATTGCCACTTGTAATGCAGTTTAGTCTCCCCTCTTTTTTGCATTAACAGTGATGGGTAAGGTGTGGGGGGGAAATTAAATTTTTTTTATAATTTTTTGCCTTTCCTATAGCCCAGAAATCAAACTGAACTCCAATCTTTGGCATGGTTGAGAGCAGAGCTCTGTTTCTCAACATAGATCCTCTACCGCTGCTTATATTCAAGGACACCTCCTGTGAAAACCTAAGTCTGGCTACAGCCAGCCTTTAAAATCTATCATCATCCACTGTGTTCCCCCATGATTTGTGATGCATGATGCTTTCAAGGCAATTCTGATTCAGATAAACCTCAGGAGAATAAAACACTCAAAGGTAACAGCTGACCCAGCACAGAGTGGTAGCAACGTAGCTGGGAATCAGCAAGTTCAAACACAGACATGCTATGGGAAGAAAGGAGAGTGTCAAGGAAGAAATGAGAGTCAGGAGGTTAAGGCGGCACAAGCTAGGCATGAATGGAAGTCAGCTAATTAACCCTGAGAAATGCAACTTTTGAAAGGAAAACTCATTCACTGCCCTAGATCACTGATTTTGAAGCCTTGTGGGCAAATAGATTTTTGAACAACTTTCCAACTTTCTCACGCAGCCACACAGCTGACAAATTGATGCATTTAGCTGCTGAATACAGCTCTTGGGGCCTGCGATGGCCTTGCTGAGCAAAGGTGCACAACGGGGGAATGACTGCCTTAGCCTTCCTCCACCGAAGTGTGACTTGTAATAAGTCTTTTGTCATCTATTCAGGTATCAGCCTGGTCGCATCAGCCATGTGCCTAAGTAGCACAGCCTAATGCCCATTACCTGGGCATCCCACGGGCACACCAGACCCAACTCTGTGGCCTTGACTTATGACGCCTATCCCTCATGGCCTGACTTAGCAGAGACCACCGAAAGAGCTACTCTCTACAGAAACACAGGCAAATAACTATATTCTCCTGATCCATAGTAATATAGTAGTGCTTCTTTCTTTATTCCTAGGCTTTTGATCTAAATGCATTGCAGCTTTATTAATGTCAAACTTCTTCACTAAAGATTCAGTGATAAAATACTCCAGATTGCAGCACACAATAAATCAATCATACCTCCCCATGTGATTTGTAACTCAGCAGTTTGAAAGCATCTTGGAATAATTTCCGCACAGATACTTTTAGACAAGAGACACATTTGCTTTTTATTGAATCAAACATTATTTGACTGGTTTTGGTTTACAGATACACATGACAGAGTTTTCTAGACTCTCTTCAAATCTGTGGCACTAAACTGTTAAAAATTAGTTTCTAAAAAGAGTTCATTCTTTTCACTAGCAGTAATCTTGCTTAGGACAGGCCTACCAGCCACAATCACCTCGGTCACTTGTCAAATTCTTATAGAAGCAGCTGAGCAGAGCACCAGGACTGATTTATCTATTTCTCTTACTAATTTCTAGAATTCCCCCCATAACATGCATACCAGAGGGCTCCATTCCTATTACAGCAAATCTAGAAACGTATTCCAGAAGAAGGCTTATTTCATACACATTCTAGCACATTTAAGCTATCAACTTCTCCACTTCTTTTGAGGCAAATTAATACTCAACTCAAAATTAGTTTTTTAAACATAATTTAAAAACCAGTTCACCAGACTGTATCACACAATTAACAAAAATCAGTTTCCAGATGTCAGTCTGAACTTGAAGACAGAAGAAATATATTTATTTTTTTTAAGTATTGAAAGTTACAAAATTCACTTAAGTTAGAGAAATGCCTGTGCAAAGGTGGCTTTGTTTTAGGGAGCCAGTAAATGGACTGGAATTGAGAGTACTAAACAGATCAAACCAAATGTCTGCAACAATACTGGGGTGAACCCACTGGCCAGCTACCTTGGTAAAAGGGGTGTTGTGGGAACAAAAGATACAAAAAACCCCCTTGTAATGATCCATGCAGCAAGTGGCTATACACTGTGCCCACTTAGCAACCCCGTAAGCCAAGAAATATGTGCGACCAACTTCAATCTCCAGTTCTTCCACAAAACCCCACTTCCACTAAGGTAACAGGAGAGTACTTAGCCTGTAAACTGAGATGTAAAATAATATGTGTGTATATATATATATAAAACCCAGCAGATAACAGATATGTAAACTGTATTATATAAATTTTCCTGTGGCAGTTCCTGTCTCTTGCTTTTATCACTTAAGCAACAACTAGGAAACTGCCAGATAGTCTAGTACTATCTTGAAGATAAGCGTAGTTTGATATCTGATCAACTCCTAATGAATACACTGTTAATTGCATAACCTTCCTTCAGTACAGTAACATTTCTGTTCATCAAGGCCATGGATTAAACCAGCTTCTCTGCTCCAGAGCATCCTTGTAATTAATAATATATTCTTCCCACTTCTAAATATAACCTGTAATGAGATGCTTTAAAGAATCCAAGCTGCACCTTTCACCAAGTACTTTTGATCAGAAGAAAACGAGCCAGAGTTTGCTCAAGACAGCAGAGCCTGCTTTAACTGCGACTGTCAGCTTCCCGGCAGGCCCAATCCTGCTTCAAGCAGGTGATGGCAGCGAGACCTGTCAATGCCAGAAAACACATTCACTCTACCTCAAACATAGCATCTCTACCTCTGGGGATATTCTGTGCAGATCAGAGATGAAAAGAAATATATAGAGATCTATTAGATGTACTTAGTAGATATAAGATAGTATATAGAGCTATCTATTAGATAACTTCTGCTCAGTGAAGAAAAATTAACTCCATGAAAACTCTGCCATCACTCTGCCTATCAGGCAGTAAGCTAATACACTGTGCAAAATCTCACCAATTACAGTTTCCATCCATATGACATGTCTCCTCCTCAGAGGTTTTTCCTGGTTTCCATGTGTTGAGGAAAGACAGGTCTGCAAGGATCACAGAACAGAAAAAAGGTTTCTTGATATCTATGACTGCCTTTGGAGATAGACGAACGATGATCCACTGTTGGGGAGGAGGAAGGAGAGTGGCTCTCCCCTACCTATGAACAAACCATTTTTCCTTAACCAAACAAGGCTATTTTTACCCTGAAAATTCCTTCCCAGTGATCTGGATGCCCAACTAATTCCCAGATTGAGTACCTCCCAATAGCAGAGCTTACTGGGGCTTGTGGCAGCTGGGCTAAATGTCTTTATATATAAACCACGCAGTCTCACCCACATTCTCATGTTTAAAAGCTGCAGGACCATTAAAATCAGCTGAATGTTTGCACAGCAAAAGGTTGTCATTTCTACATCAACATGCCATTGAAATGGCAGCATATCTTTAAGAGGTATCTATTTTGATTTAAAGACTTCAATTGGTAAATATTTCTGGACAAGTGAGTCCACGTGCTTATTTACTGCTACTGTTAAGAACTTTATCTTATCTCTAGTTCTCTCATCTAGTTTCGGCTTCTGTTCACCAGATCAAATTACACTGTTTCTTGCTAAGCTAAAGAAACAACTGTGTGATAAAACCTCTTCTCTAAGGAGACAGGTGTAAATTGATAAAGGCAACTTTCAACCCTCTCCAATAAATCAAATACCCTACTAATAAAGCATATGTTCCAACTCTATAATCACGTGAGCCTTGTAAGATTGTCCAAACCCCCTTCTCTAATAATCTTTCCACCCAGGTCTTCCTACCACCTCTCAATCACCTATTCTTCAGTTTAATATGGCCTCTAATTATTTTGTAAACTACATTTTTATAACCTTTATGCTTAAGTCAAATCACATATCACAAAATACACATAGTAGCTTATTAACACACACAGTATCTTATTAACAAGGTCATGAGGCAATCAAGAAAATGAAAAGTGAGACAATTCCTGTTTTCCCTAACATGTTAACACAGTTTTTTTTTTTTATTTTTTTTTTTAATCTTGATGTATTCTATTCCATTTTCAGCCTTTCTATGGGTTTGTCCAAAACTAATAACAGCACAATCAGCACATGCAGCTCTTGGAGCTGAATAGCCTACTGTTGTGGCAGTTAGGAACTTAAGTCTTGAACTGCAGACCTTCCACAGCAGGTTCTGTACAGTGCTCTGTTTAACCTTTCAAACTGCCATGAGAATACCAGCTTTTACTAACTTACTGAAACTTCCCCAATATTCCAACATCTGTAAAAAATTAGAAGTTTCTTAAAAAAGAAAAATCAAAATACAGATCAGAAAACTCATTCGCTGTGTCTTTCAATGAGAGTTTACCAGTACTTCTGTTTTAAAGACACAAAAATATAATAGCTGCTGTTTAGTAGCAGGCATGTTGTTAAATGTGTATCTTCTTCTTTGTCTGTCTGAACAGAAATTAGAAATAGCATTTTCTCGTTTTCTCCCACTGACCAGTATCACACTATATGGCTTGTCTTTTCATAGAGCTAAAGAATTCATTTCAATCCTTAATAAAACTGGCCATAAATTTTTCATGCATACTTCTGGATTTCCTTATTCAATGTCTTTATCCAACTACCCCTTGCACCTAGACTGTAATTGTTTCAGCTTCCAATATAATAGGTTCTTATGCTGATTTCTGTGAAACGAAGTTTCCATATATGATTAAACCCCCCCCCCCCCCACCTATTCTCCTCTCCCCAAAANCCCCCCCCCCCCCAATCTATTTCTCTGTCCTCACAAATTCTAAATGCAGTGACCAAATCAATGAAAATAACAAAAAGACAAGAGGTCTCAAAGAGAGTTCCTATGAGGTCAATGAAAATACACACCTGGGCAGAATACTCCGACAGAACAAAAGGCTGCCATGTAAGCTCAACCTATATTGGAAGACAAAGAATCCACGCAGGAGGAAACTGGGTAAAACTTTTAATTGGAATTATTACCCTCTTCTGCACCAAAAAGTCAATACTGCCCAGGACATAAATGAATGGGGAGGTGAGTAGGAGGGGAAAAAAACCCAAACGAACCAACCAAACCCCTCCCTCCCCCCAAACAACCCCAAACCAAAAACCAAATGGAAAAACCTCCACATCAGACTTCACCAGTGCTGGTGCTCCAGAAGCTATTTGCTAACTGAATTATCTGAATTATCTTTACTTGCAGGAATCTGACCCATGTAGCAAGGAGGGGAAAAAGCTCACAGAAATAGAGTATAATACACTAGTTGTTACAGAGTGGTACGTGGCTTTTTAACATTTTCAGCAGGAAGACTTTCTTTCCACCTAGCATAATTAAAAGAGGTAGAATAGATCTCTGAGACAAAGTTCTGTAGCCTACATAGTAGGTAAGATTGCATTTGGTCTAGATAAGTAATTTTTATGACTTTCAAGTTGAAAGTACACCTCATTTCCTATGCAGGTCAGGTATAATTTCCTATGCAGCCACCCAAGACTTGAGGGAGTCTGATGTCAGAACTTTAAATAACTTGCTGCACTTGCAGTGCTTAACCTTTCCAAAACCTTCTCTGATGATAAGACAGAATTGTCTTTAAGTAGGTTTTTCCACTTGCCAACTGCAGGAGAGAAAACACACAGAGCTCAAGGGGAAAGGGTCTAGCAGACTGCAAGAGCTTCACTGTAGGAGTCACAGCACCTACCCAGTCCTGCTTCAGACTAAAGTCAAGAGTAGTGAGAAGCCTCCATCCCTGTCTGCTAACATCAGGGACATGAGATGACTGGCAAGCACACACACCTTCCGTTAATCATCCTACGCCTTGCAGAAAGGTCGGCTATACTGCCGTGAGTCAGCTCCTCTGCAGTATGGGCATTTGCGCCATCTTCCCTGAAGAAAGCAGATTAGCAGACTAGCATCTGTTTTTAGAAGAGGGAAAAGGATAGCCTGGCAGAGATTTTGATCTGTGTCACAATTACAGTCTAGTCCAGAACAACATACACTTTTAATGATCCCAGGCTGGAATTAATAGTAAAGGCTGAGCTGAACCAGTATAACCTTCAAAATGTAAAGGAAATAATCTCTTACATTCCCCCTAGAAAGCAACTGGAAGTATGAAAGCTGTCTAATACCTAAAGAATTCCTGAATTATTTTGGTTAAAAAAACCAAAAAAACAAAAAAAAACAAAAAAAAACCCTCACAAAACAAACAAGAGTAGCCATGTGAAATCAGCAAAATCAAGCAGCTATTTCTTACTGTTTGAAATAACACCAATATCCTGATTGACTATGACAGGAGAAGTGTGCTCATAACCACGTTCAAATGTGTTAATTGATTACATCAGCCTTTTCAATACAGGCAACACTGTGAGGCCGTCCAAAAGAATAAAACCAGCCTACAAGTTGCCCCAGCATCCAAATTCCAGCACTATTTTGAAATAATGCCTAGTCTCGATGAACCAGGGTATACAGAAAATCAAATGTAAATTCAGTGAGAATATTCAAGAGGAGGATATAATATGCTCTTGTTATCAACAGAACAGCCTGTCTTGCTCTGTCCAGTCTCTCTCCTGCCTAGGTACAGTTCGTAACATGGTTTTAGCTGACAAAACCTACACGCTACATGATGTACAGGAACTCCGGGCATAGTAAATGTTTTTTAAAAGACAGATTTGTGCATCCATATATTGCGTGTATTGGCATGCATCATCCATGGTTATCCTAACTGTGTATTGAATCATCACACTGAAGGACTGCATGCTGCTCTTCCTCCTTCTCCTCTTTTCAAATCTCTCTGTTCTCTCCATCCAGGCAGTTTTGATCTCTGACGATCTCTGGGGTTTGGGAAAGCGCTTAAGTAATTACAGTACAGAGGAAGTAAGTCAGCACATGTGCAGGTTTGAACTATCAAAATTTTTCCTTTGGCTCAGTAGGAAAAAAAAAAATCTTGAAAACCAGAAACATCAGTCCTGGTTCTCATAATATTTGATGAGCAGATACGGATGTATTCACTCCTTCTGGAACACGTTACACAACATCTTCCAGTGGCAGCTGCATTATACTTTGGAAAAAAACACTTTTTCCAAGCCAGGACCATAACAGATGAATGAAAAAAAATCCATGTGAAGGTGAAGAATATGCAGAATTGTTAGGCTATGAAAAGGTAAGAACTGATTCCACAGTTGTGAAGTTCCTGATTTTGCATAATCATTGAACACTCTTTTCTCAGGAACCTGAACCCCAGACATTTTTTTAAAAATATTTTTGCACTGTTTTAGAGATCTCTCCTCCATTTATTACATATAACAGGGATTACTTTTTTTATTGAGTTTAAATTGGCCTTTTCTAAACATCATTCTATAGCTTCAAGCTATTTCCCTTTGAATTTTTTTCACAGTGGTCGTCTCCCTGGTATTTAGAAATTTCCGTGACTAACTCCTCATAGCTTCTTAAATATATGCAAAAACAAAAGGACTGTGATTTATGTTACTAAATACAGTCACATCACAGACTGTCTCCTGAAGCCAACCTTTAAAAACAGTAATAAATATTTTATACCATACGATGAAAATATTACGGGCTCCCATCTTATAAAGAAAACAGTCACACACATGGAAACTCCTTGCTCACTAGTCTGTGGAAAGAAACTGTAATGCAGAACTTAGACATGTGTGTATAGCAGTTGGTATGCATAAGCACAATGCAATGGCCACTATTAGGTAAACAGAAAATCTTGCACATTAGGACTCAAACTGTGCTCAGAATTCAGGCCACCAGCGATCTGAAGCCACCAACAGTTTAGATCTGTTACTTTTTCTGTTTTTTATTGCAAGTATCATTTAAAAGGATAATTCCACATTTCAAATGAAACAAGGTGTAATGTTTACACCAGCACAGTCTGGTAATGAAGGAAGGGAAAAAAAAAACAATCAAAATTCTGCTTTTTCTTTGTAATCCTGACATATAACGCTGCTTAAATATGTCTCCTTAAACCTTCACAACCAAGACTACTGGCTGATTAGAAGTAACAAGGAATAGTTCAAAACACACTAAACAATGGAGGGTGACTGGTACAGAGACAGTGTCATATAGCTATTCTGCAAAGATGTGCTGATTTCTAGACAATCCAAAAATCCACGCTCCCAGTCCAACAGCAGCTGGAAGTAGTAATAGTGACCTTTAAATTTCAGAACAATAAAGTCCAGCTACAGCATGCATTAAAACAGCAAGGTGCAAAATCTGAGAGCGCATATGGAAGGGATGATCTGTGCCTAAAGGCTACAGATTCAAAACTTCCACTTTTTTAAAAAAAAAAAAAAAAACCAAACAAAAACCCAACAACACCCCCTCCCCCCAAAAAAAACCCCAAACCCCTTTCACATGGATGGTTTTGAAGAAGTTGCTTAAGCTCAGTTTTTGTCAACCTGTGCATCTCACTGCCCTCACTAAACTACTGATGCATGTACACATGACATTAAAGCATGGACATGGCCAGATGCCCTCCTTCCCACTAGCACTACAGAAGTAAAGTCTGTGAAAGAAATTGCTTCCTAGAAGCCATTAATTTAGGGCATTCAGCTTAAAAGAAACTGCCTACACTAAAGCATCCAAAAAAGGTGCATTTAAAAATTGGAAATCTTTTTCCGAAGGTCTCAGCTCAGAGCCTATGGTTATTTCCTTGTGCACTTCTCAAAGTCTAGGCTTTACTCCTTGACTTCACTTAGAAAATAAGTTAAGAAAATACCTTACTAAAGACGTGTGAAGAAAATGCAAGTAAGGGATTGTGAAAGAACAACATTCAACTTAAAATGTCTCCATGTTCTCATCTTTTACTCAGTTAATAAAAAAAAAACCAACCAAAAAAATGACACTGGCAAGAAATTAGACCAAGAGGAGTACTGAAGTTAAGAGCCTTTAATCCCATGGTAAAATCGAACCACAATTCATAGCCCTATTATTTACTGATGCCTATCAAAGAGGAAGGTAGTCAACAGACTGACTCCAACCACCTAGTAAGATGCAGTGGCACTAGTATGAGCAGCTTTGACAAAATGACACCACTCCACTTTTGTGGATAGTGATCTTCAAACTACTTTACTCACCTATGATCCCACCATGAGGCAGCAGAGCCAAAACCCAAACCCAGGTTTCTTGACTGCCAGACCTGCATCTCAACAACTTTCCTGAGCAATGTCGTGCCATTCCCCTGAGAAACACATACCGGTATCTTAATTTCCTACGGCTATGTGGAAAGCAGAAGCAGCTGTGCTTCACCACTGGCACCAGACTCCCATTTCTCCCAGCCCTTCCTTTCACCCTCCTACCTTAACTGCTGTTCACCTTTCCCTTTGCACAGAGCATCCTCTCATACTTCTTGCTCACGCTCTTTCTCTTACTCAAATCTGCCCTTACAGGCTGGCTTTTGCCAAATCTGTAATAATCTTGTTAATAGAATTATGTATCTGTTTTTTATATATACACCCATATGTATATATATGGGTAACAGTCAAGCCATGCTTGGCATCAGATGAGGGACCCTCTGACCTTATTACTATGATCTTTGTTTCACCCCTGCTGCTATTCCTCTGTCTCATTAGTCTTCTTTTTAACTGAGTCTGTTCTCCCATCAAACCCACCCTGCAAGCCCCCAACACGAGTAACTTCCCCCCAGCCGTAGGCTCTGTGCTGGAAGACAGCTGCACAGGCCTGGGCAGAACCCCACTGGCTTCAGAAATGCTCCATTGCAAACACAATTACTTAATTATAAAGGCAATGGTGAATGCTAATACAGGACCCACGTCTGATTTGCTTTTCTGAAGCACCCGCACGTACCTTTTGGGGTTAAAATAACCACGGAGTTTAATCACAGTTTGTAAAGTACTTGGTGGTTATCGGATAGAAGTACAATATAGAGAGGGTTTGCAGTAGGGTAGTTAAGTGCAAAAAGGATTTTAAAATGTGACTTTAAAGTTGACAATTTTTTCTTTAATCCCTTTAAAGCAGTTTATTTTACTGTCTGGCTTGAACACAATGGGTCAGGAACTGTTTCTCTGAGTTTCCCATCAGATAAGCAGTTAGGTAATTACGGAAACAGAATGGAACTTTAATTATAAAAAACCCCATAGATTGTTCTATTGTGATTTTCCACAGCATTGCTGTTTCTTATAAATGAACATATTGTGCAAGCTGGGAAGAAACCATTGATTAAAATAATCAAAAGCCCTACTAGAAACTTAGACATGTTTTCCTTTGTGAAAAAACAAAACATTGTATCTGACTGGTTGAGAGATTTGAATTACCTCTTCTAAAGCCCACTTTAATTTGTCCTCACAGATTAATTTAATTAAATCTATTATTACAGGGTGGGCTTTTTCTTTTATTTTTACATAAACTATATGAAAGCTTGGTGTACTCTGATAAATCTAGAAGATTAGAAAATTTTACCAATAGCTTTTTATCTTGATTTCCTACCAGTCATTTTCAGCTGAAGCAACTTGTTTGACTAACATGCTGTTTCCAACCATGCCGGCAATCAAACAGAAGTGAAACATCAGTAGTTGCACTTACAGGTACCTGATAAGCAGAACAACTTTTCAGTTCCTGCTCTGAAAAGCTGGAATATCACTAAACACATGGTCAAAGAGGTCAGTCGTAGGGAGGAGTCTATATTGGAGTTATCGACCATGTCAGGCGACTAATTGAATAGTCACCACCTTTCCCCAAACGCCTGTGTTTTGTCAGCGGAGCGGGTGCCCTGCAGTTGACACCAGCCCAGGACAGCCACGCACATCCCAATATTTCAGAGGAGATCAGGTCCAGTGGAGGCAGCACCACTTCGGCAGGTGCTCAAGAACAAATGAGACTGGGAAGGTTCATGTACAAGTGCACGTGTGCATGCTGGCTCCTTCCCTTTATTTCTCTGGTTAATCAACAAGCAATTCTGTACCCCGGGCACTGGGAAGAAGGAACGCTGACAGACTGCACGCCAGGCTCTATTGAGAGCCTGCTGGTTACAAACGGCAATGAAAACACAGCCTCTTCAGAAGTCTCTCAACTGTGGCTAAGAGTCCAGCACACCCCCGTGGGGCTCTCTGAGCCTCTGTATCAGCAGCTGCTCTTTCATTTTCCCTCTTCCCAGGCTCATTTTCTTTCTCTCGTTCACAGAGATTACTCCTATTCTAATCAAAACAGGGAGGAAAAAGCCCCACAGAACACTAGGGGGACAAAATTATACAAAGGATAAAAGAATTGAGTAGCATTGAGACCATACCCATTTGTAAAAGAGATTATGGTCACAAAAGTGCTTCTTATCAATAGGGAAAATAAAGCCACGAAAGGTCCCTAGATGAGCAAACATAATGAAAGCTGCCAAGATGAGTGATAAAAATTATAGAAAGAAAAATCATACAGGTCTCCAGGAAATTGCCAGAATTAATCATAAAACACTTCTCCCTGCTACCTGAAGTCTGCACCTTCTTTAATCCAAATGAAAAGCTGACCTAAGTATGTTGCAGCATTGGTATTTCACCTTGTACTTGCCATTGCACTATATCCTCTCTTCTATCAAAGGATTGAGTATACCAAAGAGCATCCAGGACTTTTTAAAAATTCCTACTGCAGAGGAAAAAAAAAAATTGAGTGCAGTGTCCCACTCTATGTGGTGGCTGAAAGGAAGCCATCCTGCACCATTGCTGGTAAAATCTCATGGCCACAGAGAGGCAATTGCTTCATCACGATCTGAGCTCACACCAAGTGAAGACGTTGTTTTTTCATGCTAAGGTGACATGCTTCTGAAGTGTGTTACAGGTATCAACAAATGAATTGCTGCTCAAAGGGACCAATGGAACATGAAGAGATTGTGGCAAAAAAAAGGATTCAGTAAACGAACATAGACTTAATAATTTGTAATATGTGCTCGCTCTTATACGTGCAAAAGAAAGGAAGTCTGAAAAGGCTCTGCTGGTATTAAATAATTGTGTTTCTTATCTCTGAGTGAACATTTCATCTTTTATATACATAAAAAGAAACCTCCACCTGTTTTCTTTTTCAGAGGATAGAACAGGCAGCTTAGATGGCAATTTTAATTGAATGCGTTCAGGCTGTTGCACAAGAATAGTGGTGTGTAGACCTGTGGCTGAGAAGAAAAGGCTTTCCCCTACCACCTACACCTTTACTTCATTACAAATATCCCTGCTGGTTCACACAACTCAGCTCATAGTTTGACACTTGCAACATGTCTAGAGGCAGGAATTGAAGCAGAAACATATACATTCTAGCAGAATTCAGTATGTTAATCACTATTTCTCATTTTACATTCCATACAGGGCCAATATACCTGCTGAAATGCTTGAACAGCATACCACCATAACTTCTTGTGTCTGTGCATATGGGCATTTCTAAATACACATGTGTAATTTTACCTATATAAATGCAAGCACAACAAATAGAAATGAAATTGTTGACTGTCAAACATGCTAGACATGCTTCTCCCTGTACAAAAAAAAGAAAAAAGGGGGGGGGGGGGGGAGAGGTGGGTGTGTTTGGGC
>VXBL01006470.1:192365-211709 GCA_013400195.1 Aramus guarauna | reverse complement strand
CATGGTTATGTTTGTGCTGAATGACTAGTGTTTGCAACCTCTATGCCAAAATAGAGAATTAAGACTTTTCATAGAATAACTTGAGTCTTGTACAACAGTACACTTAGAGAACTCAAATGACATGGTAAGATGACTACCCTAGCAGTATAACCAGAAAAATAGTGCAATAAGTAGCATGAGTCCATTCATAGAGGAACGTGTAAGCATGCAAGGTCTAACAAAGCTACTAAGTCCTCTGTATTTTAATGCAAAGGATTCTTCACATGTAAAATACAAGACAGAAAGGATGAGCTGAAATCTGTCACTCAAATATAGCCACTGAGTAGTGTCCCTAGAAGGAGGCTAGAAGCTATTGCTAAAGCAAAGTCCTGATTACGGCTCTCAGCACCCATGGAAGCTCACTGCATCCCAAAGGCACAGGTGAAGATCCTCATCACCCTCACACGTGCAGACAGCACTGTCAGCAATCATGCCTTACCCCAGAGCACTATCGGACTGGAAGCATTTCAGAGAATTAAAAATCTCCAGTGCAAGGTTTAAATTACATAAATTATCTAGCAAAGCACATGGAGATTGCATATTAAACCAGTCTTAATCATGATCCTAATCCTCAAGGAAGCAGGAAGGAGTATCACGAGACCCTTATTAGCACTGCAAATGATTTCAGCAGGAGTTTGTCCTGAATGAAAACACGATCCTACAACTGTAGAAATGGAGAAAGAGAGGGAAAAATATCTATCAAGGAAAAGGTGGTGGAACTAGGGATCACAGCTACAACATACAGTTCGTTATGATACTGAAACACAGAAACTATTCAAATGTGAAAAATGTTAAAATAATGTCATTTCATATTCACTTATTTTCCTCATACCATCCACTTAAGAAAGGAGAAAAGGTTTGCTTTCTGTGCTTTTGCAATGCACTACTGCTTCACTCACTTCGCAAAACATTTCAATTTTCAAATTTTTCCCAGAAATTATTTCCTTTTCACATCAGCCATGGTAAGTAAACCAACCATGATCCACCCTCACCAATAAAATAGCAAAAATATAAATATAAAAATCAGGTAAATCTGAATTTCAGAAAGCAAGTGGCAAGAGAACAGGAAAAATGAAAGCACCAGGCAATGAAAAGCTGCTTGAGTATTTCTGAAAATCTCTTCAGTTTTTACTAGTTCAATATTTACAGCCTGTTAAATAATTACACATACAAGAGCTTCACATGCTCAACTTACATACTCCTGCTATTCTCTCCTATTGAAATAACTAGGAGATTAATTGTAGCCATGAAAAGGCAGCATCAAACCCTTTTATGACCATTCCTGTTTATGAACTGCATGAACGCATTAGACCAACAGGAAAAATACTTAAATGACAGTGTTTAAATCTTTGTAGCAGTCAACTAGCAAAAGCTCAAAGTCTATCTGAGGTACAGGAACACTGCAAATGACAAAGCTTGCAACGCTACCTGAAAAAGTGACTTTCTTGTAAGGTTACATTGCTTTAAGAAAAGAACAATAAAAACATCAGAAAAGACCAAATAGGTATTTTCTATTGGTTTTCCTACAGGACTCAGCCCTCTGAAAAGGTCACATCTGAGATATAAGCTCTAAGCACCTTCCTTTAAAAGGAAAACCACATTTTGTTTTGAACAGGTATTACCTAAAAGTCTTTAGCACTGGTAGAATTGGAGCACAATTATTACATACCCTAAATTCATTTACATCTCTAGGTAAATAAAATGCTGAGTCCACCAAATGCATGTAATCATCAAACAGGAGATGTAATTCACTGCCCATGAGCCACAGATAAAGTTATCCCACTACTAGGGAAAGGCTGGGCTTTGAGTTTGTTGAATTTCCTTTGATGTAAAAAGGATAATTTCACGCATCAAGAAAAGGAACAGGATGCAGGAAAAACTGGATTTGGTTCCTTACCCTGTAAAAGGCTTCTTGTGTTAGTCCCTACAGTTTTGTGAGATATTGAGGTCAACGTGGGGTTGGCTCAGTAAGGACACACCCGGAGACATTCAAAGCCGTTACAGTGGGTAAGGAACCAGAGGCACTTGGGAAGCAAGTATACACTGGTTGAGACAGGATAATTAAATCAGGAGTAAAGGTACATTCGTGAGAATTTGAGGAGTTACATACACTTAGGATAAAAAGGACTTCTAAAAATCTGCACTGGACTATAAGCCACAATCCATACAGAACTACTAGTCTGCTAACAGGCCTTAACAAGTCTTGTCCATCTCTAGTGTACTGTTACACGCTTCCATGGAAAGGAGTTTTCAAGAGTCTGGAACCCTTTGCTAAGTAGACCTGGAAGCTACGTAACATACTAAAGACATAACAAATATTAATAAAGTTATATTTTGGATGTGATAAAGCTTTGACAGGTGAGTGGACAATGCAAAAATTGTATCCTCATTGTAGAATTGTGTCATTTCCAATTATCTGGAAAAAAAAAATCTGAAATGAGAGACTACATCCAAGGAGAGGCTGAAGGAACAGCATTTGTTCAGCCATTAAAAAAGATGACTAAAGGGAAGATTTTATTGCTGCCTTCAACCACAAAATGGGAGGGACTAGAGAACATGGAGCCAGACTATTCTGAGGTGCACAGTGATGGGGTGGGAGGCGACAGACACATGCCATGACAAAAAAGAAGTGTGGTGAGATACAGGGATTTTTTTTTTTTTCTTTTTCATTAACAAGGGTGGTCAAACATGAGGACAGGAGTCCATTTTCAACAGGAGATTGGACTGGATGACCCCCAGAAGTCTCTTCTTTCCTAAATTATTCCATGACTTCATGGAGAGATGATCATGGGCTGTTTTCATTTTATTCTGCCTCAATAAATCTGATCACATTGACAAATCAAAGCTTTCATCATTAGCCTTACAAACCAGTCTGGGCATCCAGAAAATGAGACTGCCTCTTCTCTGCTTTGTCACTGGGAAGATCCTGTAGCTCTAGAAGCATTCCACATCCCGTACCTTGTCCTATATTTGTTTTACAGATGTGGTCCTCAGCTGCTATAGTTCAGCAGTGCTCCCAAGGGCCCACAAGGGACAGTGATGGGGGAACAACTGCAGGGGGACAGTGACAAGACGCTGTTGTATTTTATGTTGGCAATAGCCACTTAGTGTAGTGGGAGTGTTGCTAAAATGTAGACCTGTACACCTGACTTTAACATCATCTTACTCAATTCCCTGAATGATCTGTAACAAATTAATCCAACAGAATGGTCTTTCATGTACATGTTCCACTGCATTTACAGCCCCCACCATCTTATCACATAGATACAGACAGATCTGCTCTTAATTTTGGGGGGAAAAATAATTAAAAACAAAAACTCTCTGTGTTACTGCACTAGGTCCTAAAACCTGGTATCAGGCTGTTCCTGGCTGCTTTGGCCTAGTTTGTTCATTTGCTATTTTAAGTTCAATGGCCCAGTGTACATGATGCCCTGAATAAGACAGTCCACCCTTCTCCAGGATAAATTCTCCCAGGGCCGGGAACAGTTTAAGTCACTTTCCACAAAAGCGCAGTAATGTCACCAAAATCAGTCATGCAGGAGATCTGGATCAAGAGTAATAAAGACATAATATCTTTTGGGGTGAACGGAGAGCTAGGAGAGGACTGTGCACTTGGGGGTGAGCAATGCCATCAGCTCTACCAACAGTTACAGAATTTTGCATTTGGGCAACCTAACAGAAAACGAGTACAGAACTGATCACCACTGTGAGAGATCAGCACACACAGCAGCAGCACACAAAGTGCCTAGGACCACGGAAAATACCCATTAAAAAAATATAACTGTCAAGTTTGGATACATCTCCCTGAACAACTCGTGACATGTACTTCAAAATAAAAGGAACTGCAGGAACTGGTACTGTACTTCAAACCAACATCCAGGGCTTGATTTTATATTCCATTTAAAAATCTATTTCCATGACTGCTGCTTATTAAACTTGCCCTATTAAATCATTCCCTATTACACGCAATATAAATTCAGATCTCCCCTTTTTCTTCCTCATAACACCCTACTATACCTTTCCATATAATAATTTCTGCTCTTAACTAGGAAAATGTCACATATCTGATAAAGAAATAAGTGGTGAGTTTATGCTGCCTGCATTCCTCGATCTCATTATATATACAATGTCCTAAGGCAAGAGTTTGCCAGCTTAGATTTTCACTTGCTCTATCCCTTTAATTTGTGCTCTCGTCAGTGCTGCTACTGTTTGTTAGCATTTGTTTTTATTTTTCTCTAGAGATTTTTCATTTAGAGTCACTGGCTTAAATAATCAAAATACTTCTGAGGGAAATGTAAAATTTTTTTCGTGTAAAAAAGCAGAATGATTCAATACCTGCGCTAGAGCAGCATTAGGTGGATAACATTCGTTTTGCTGGAGGTCTCCATTAGCTCAGTAAGAAAAATTACTTCCCTTCCCCCTCTCTCAGCTTCAAGAAACTGCACAGAAAAATAACGAGGAATCTTTTCATATGCACAAGCAAAGCCTGTGCATAGCAGCGGCCGCACCACAGCTCTAGGGTGATCAGAGCCACACTGGGTTGCTTTTAGGGAGAGCAATGAAAAATAAGTCTGGGGCTCTGGCGACGGTGGGCTCTCCAATGGAAGAGTACGTGTAGGCTACCAAAGATCTCCTGCAGTTGGCAGAGGCACGCTGCTGTATAACCTTGCAGCAAACAATTATAAGATCCTCAGTGTTCAAGCCTACTTTGGGGTCAAAAATAATTTCTGTTTTTCCAAACAGCTGCTAACGAGGTACGTGGGAGTTGCAGGCGTTGGGCTGACAAAGGCACTAACTCTACTCCCACTACTTCTGCTACCGTTTTTGATGATTTGTGGGGAGCTCCTTGCAAACTAACAAGCTGGTACAACAAAGATGAAAGCCATTATCATTTCAGAGCACCCTCCAACAACAGCAGTGTTGCACCCACCGTAGAGTCTTCCCTGTGGCAGGCAGGGAGAAGCAGCAATGGCTGATGTCAAGCAGGAGGACAAGCCTGCTTCTCCTCCAGCTATTTTCTTGGCATGTATCCTGCAAGGCCAAAGTGATTCATTTGCTTTATGTACAAGCAGCCAACCTTTCCTGAGCAGAGACCTAGTTCAGGCAATTGACAAATCTAAAGAGACTTTGTAAAGGAAGACAAGGCTGGAAGTTGGCATGCCCAAATACCAACTCTTTCCCTTCCCCACCAGGAGCACTTCTGCAGCACAGCTAAATGGGGTTTCTTTGTTCCCTCTCACCCACCATCTCATTTCTTTTCATTTATTAAGTATGTTTCTCAAAATAACTTTCTTCTCTTCAATATTAAATTCCTCTTCCCTCTCCTGCCTTCCCCAGCCTCAATCAACTCAACTACTTAAACTATGATTTCAGTTCCTTCTGCCTCTTGTGGACAGCACTAATTTCTGAATTGTCATGGATTTGCTTCTCTTGATTTAGAGGCTCATTCTGCTTCCACACAGAAACAAAAAATATAATAAAACCTCCTCCCCAAAACTGACAATATTTCTGATGATGACTTCAGAGAGAACAGATCCAGCCCACAAGATGCCCCTGAATAGATCAGCTCACATAAAAAGGGGGACACATTTCTTTGAAACCTTAATATAAATTGAGACAAAATAAATTCAGCAGCCAGATAATAGTACTGAAAACTGACAGATGGCAGAATACTGAGTTTTAGTGGTGACACTCACATGCGACATGAATAATTCACTTGGTCAAACCTATGGATGCGGGAGCCTGTTTAGGTTAAGGATCTGGCTCAAAGAAAAATGAAGAAATGGAAGCAGTTTCTTCTACGTAGTGACCCGTTTCAAACCAAAAGCCTGGATAACCATCTTCTCCAAAATCAGCCTATGCTAGAAATTAATCAACTTTCAACTAGCACCAAAATTCACAACAGGGAGAAGTCCTACAGATCTCATCATTTGAGGATTCAATGGGACTCAGAAGATACCCTTACAGCTACCACTCCTTGCCACATTCAGTGGCTTGAAGAAAATGCAGTTTAAAAAAATAACTGCATGAAGGCCACACCTGCACACAGGTAACATCCCTAAAGAGGATATTGTTAGGTACAAAGATGAGCAACTTCAGCAATCTGGGAAATAGAAAAAGCAAAGTACTGTTTTGGTTTTGCAGCGGAGTTAATTAAAAAAAAAAAAAATAAAAAAAATGATGACACAAATTGTTACCTTTAACTCAGCATTTAGAGATGGGGACACTACATCCCTAACTACCAATAAGTGAGCACAAAATGTATTTAACAACATACCTACAAAAGCATTCAGAAAATAAAAAGGCATTTAGCAGGTAGCTAAATGCTGAGAGAAACTGGCTTGTTTTTATCGCATCCTAAGCTGGAAATACTCCTAAAATGCAACAGTCAGCATTACCAATGCTCCTAACCTCCCTATCTTGAATGGACTATGGGACAATGTCCCAGCATTGCATTAATTGAGAAATAACTCTAGATTTTGGCAGAGGTGCTGGCAATTATGTGGCCTGTCTGAAAGCAACTGATTTTATAAAGCAGTTTGATCTTGCCAGAGGTGAGAAACCTCCATTTCCCAACCTGCCCCTTTTCCCTAGGGAAACTCTGCAGCACAGGCTCTTCTCCAAAGGGCTGTGCTGCATTTCTAAACAGGAGACGGTTGTAGGGTCATTACAACCTCTTCTTTGCCCTTAAATAACATTTCCACACACAAAAAGCTAGGGTACAAATGTTATGTACCCTTTTATGTTAAGGGTACAAATCAAAAGCAAAGCCTAACGCTACAGTTTCTTGTTTAATAGTCCACCAGGTTTATAACTCACTGCTCTCTTGACCAGTAGTGGTAGGAAGATCTGCAAACATAGGTGAATTAACCCCACGACCAGCCCTGCACTTATGCATTACCAGGTTGATTCCATTTCCTTGCAGAGTAGATCGGATCAGCCTTTGATATGACACCTACTTTGACAAGGATACAAAATATCTGGAAAAAATGTCCTTACCATGCAAATTAAAGTCTATAGCTATCAACAGTCATAAGATTAAAACTACTTGATTTTCATCTGATTAAGTGTGAACTTCAGATCTGAATAATCCTATAAAACAAGTAAAGTTTTAAAATTCTAGTTGCAGACATTTTCAAGATTCGAAGGCAAGCTTTTAATTGGTGCAGACAAGCATTGGCTTCTCTTGTGAGCTAGCCACAAGTCAGACATAGGCTCGTATCAAATATCCTGTGAATGCTGAGACACAAGTTCACGCATCCATCACACAAAAATTGATCTATTTTGGCTAAAACTCATAACAAAACTTAAATATGCTGAGGCAAAGCATGGCAAATCCGCTTGCGAACACTATAAGTAAATAAAATATGGCATAGTTATATGCCATAGTCTTTGAACTGGTTTCAAAGCCCTAGTATTTAAAAAATAAATTAAGAATTGGTCCATACAGGTACTGCTAGTTTCACAAAAAATTCCTGATTCACCCATCAGGCATGTACTACGGAACGGGAACAAACACCTCCCTGTGTCGAGGTGACACCGGCCCACTCCCATTAGCACCAGGGAGGCATTCAAGGGCCATCTGTTTTTCTGAACCACGGCAGAAATGCAGACTTCAGTCTCTTGGAAGGTTTCAAGCAGAAAAATCACACAAAACTGAACAAATTACTTTCCTCTTGGGACGGCAGTCCTGTACTGCAACAATCAGAAGCTCAGGTCAAGTCTCTTAAGATACATAAGTTTTAAGGCCGATTTCCCCAGAGGATGAACATAAGTGGGGGGAAAATGGAAGGTGAAATGGCTAGAAAAGGAATGGAAGATGATTAAGAGAAATTGTCAGGGATCTTAGTGCTGCATGGTCCAGGCTACAGCCTCTGACAAGAGATTTACAGACACAGACTGCAGGGAATGGAGCCGCTTAGTTATTCAGACCTCCTCCGGGCAATCAGGTAGTAGAAGCAGCATTAATAAGATAGTTTTTGACTAAGGCGGATGCAGGGTGAAAGACCAACACACACAATACATGAATATGTTAATGCAGTTACTGAAGTAATTTTTTCTGTAGCCTATATATGGCTGCAAAAATTATTCCATTCATTTTATGCAAGAGAAGCGCATTCATCTTTCTTAATTGGGGAGAAAGTAGGACTGGTACTAGGCTTAAAAACGAAAGTATGGTTAATTTTTAAGTCCTCTATGTGCCCCGTTCTGGTGAAATCCGATAAAATACTTCCTCCAACACTGCTTCTGATTCACAGGAATACATTTGTGAAGTACATGACTGGAAATTCAATAGAATGGCTTGTACTAGTTTCTTGGTCTGTCCAAGAACAAATCTGCAGACGTAAGTAAGCACAAGTCTACGTATTAGTGTTTTCATTAAAATATCCTTGGGATTCCCTTCAACTCAACATCCCATGACCCTTTGCAGTTCTGGAACAATGGAGCACAAATGGACCTCCTCAGAGAGTCAAAAGAACAAGATTAAATGCACTACACAAAAATCAAGCGTGTCCTTTCAGTGATGGAATCAATGGGTTTTTAAAAGGTGTTACCTGCAGTTAACATCTGTCATACTCTCAGCTTTATTTATTTTACATTCCTCATCTTTCATCTGCTATCTTTTTCTTCATTTGTTCTCAAAGGCAAAAAATTAATGAAAAATAATTGAGCAACACTCTAACACTGCGAAGTTCCTCTGTAATGACAGAAGTGCTGTCCGCAGTGATGATAAATCCCAATACACTACCATGCAAAATGCTGCAAATCTGCGTTTCCAGAAGGCCTGATCCTAGGTGAGTGTGAATCTTAATGCACTGCTGCTGATCATGAGCTTTGCAACCAGACAAACTGTAACACAGCTAGAGATGTTTTCAATTCCATTACAGACAGAAATACACACTAGATAGTGCTACCTGTATCATAGTCTGGAAAATTGGTACATTTGAAAGTTTGGAAACCATCTGATTTGAATGACCTGAATCTTTATGTCTTTAATTTCTGCTCTAGCAGAAGCAAAAGTTGACAGATCATCCTGTAAGTGCTGGGAATAACACCTCCAGTTTCTCTATGCTTTGATAAGACATGTCTGAGAAACACCAGTTTTTTGTGCTACTCACTGCATGCCGCTTCTGATTCATCTGACCCATCAGGACATTCTTCTTCACCATCACATTTCCACCTGGCTGGGATGCAGTGGCCATTGTCACAAGTGAAATCTGACTCGGCACAAGTTTTCTTTGCTGCAAGAAAAAAAAGAAAGAAGTGCTTGACACGAATTTAAGCAGTGCAGAAGACCTCCATTGCATCCAATCCCACTACGGATGATACTGATTGCCCTGTATTGAGAGGATTCATTTCACATTAAACATTGCTTCTTCATGACAGGGTCAAACAGGTACCAAAGATGGGCTTTTCTTCTTGCTAGAACTCTTATCTCTCCATTATTTAACATAGATTCACTCTTTTATGTCTTTTTCCAGACATTCAAAAAAACAGGTAAGTTCTTTTTCAAAATAATTTTCTAATTTTACTGAAAATGCTGCTGCCTACATGGAACTGAAAGCGCGCTGCATGATTTACAGACAGGTAAGACAAACATGTCTCACCTTTGGAGTACTATAATCTAAGTAATAATGTTTTTATCTATGCAATCTATTCATGGCTTTTTAGTACATCTGTCAGCATAGTAATGATCATAAAGCACTCTTCCAAACATTAAAAATAATTTCATTAAATGTCAACCACTCCACTCAATTTGCTTTGCTTGCATTAATCTAGAGCTTGAAAAAGATGCAAGACATGAACTCAAGCAATTAATTGGTCTATTCCTATCCGCCGGTGGTGCAGCACAACCAGTGCCCTGTCATACAAAGCAGCATCTTCCCACTGCAGCAGAAAGAAATCTACAGGTATCTGGCCCCTTCAGCTCGTGGCTTCAGCATCAACGTGATCACCAGTCACTCACTGCTTTTGCAATAATGACATTAGTGGCTTTTCTGCTAGGAACTGAAAAGTCACGCCATGAGAATCACGAGCAATGGCTCAGGCTCAGCGTTACCACCCTGGAAGTGCAAGACTCATCTGCCTTTGTTAGGGATCAATTTACACAGCAAGTGGTGGTGGGGAGAAGGTTTGTTTCCTCCCTCTGCAAAGCTGCTCACAACCTAATAGGATCAAAGGAAAATTCAGGTAGTAAAGGACCTCAGGAGGTCATCAAGTCCAACCTCCTGCTCAAGCCAAGGTCAGCTCTGAGGTCAGACGAGGTCACACTGGGTTTTATCCAGTCTGGTCTTAAAAACTCTCAACCTAGAGACAGCACAACCTCCTCGGGTGATCTGTTCCACTGCTTAGCCACCCTCACGGGGAGGTTTGAGCTTGATAGCTATTCCCTGATATAAGTCATGCTCACACATCAATGCTACATCAATATTTCTTCCAGTAAACATTTTCAAAGCATTAAACACAAATAAGCCTCCAGGGTTTGATTCTCCCCCCCCGCCCCTTTCTGTTTTTCTTACATGAGCTGCTGTCAGGGAGGGAGCCATGTTAAATATAGGTCACACGGGAAACACGGAGCGTTACTGTGTGAGGTACTGGAGAGGTCTACATGGCAGAAATCAAGCACTGCTAATACACAAAACAGGCAGCTTCCCTGAACAGGCATCCGGCAGGAAAACATTGCAAAGCATCACTAAGCAGCTGTACAATCTCTCAGGACGAACTTTACAAAGAAAACATACATTTACTCCCCTTCTGTTGCTAAATGAGCCAGATTTGGAGGGGGGGAGAGACAATTTTCAGTCATTCAGAAGCAGATATTATGAACTAATATAGGAAAAAACCCAACCCTATATAGACCCTATATAGAGTTTTACAAGAGACAAGCCATACTAATAATCCAGCCTGATCTTCCAAAGACATTGCACAGCCATTATCAGAGGGAAGAGCCCTTCTCCTGAACATCTCTGGTTAGAAACCCAAAACTTGTGAAACTATCAAGTGTCACTTCTGATTTATTTAATGTAACTTTGATTTAATTGATCTGATGTATTTAATGGTCAAAAACTCTGACCAGATACCCCCTAGTATTGCATGCACAAGCAAAGTCAGAGCACTCCCCTGCTCGCTGTGAAGCTGACTAGGTAAAATGTTGGTATCTGCTGTTAGGGAAAGGTTATGGCTTCTACAAATGAAACAATCACATCTTCATCCAGAAAGCAGAGACTAGTACAATAATGGAGACATTAGAATCTTAATTTTTAAAATGTATTTAGTTTTACACTAGCTCTCTCAATGTCCTAATGTCTTGCTTCCCATAGGAAAACTGTCCTTAGACTAATTTTCTAGAGATCCAGACAGCAACACAACTACTTTTCCACCTCAAACTAAACCTCCCCTTTTTCCATCAGTCTAACACTCCGATCACTGTTATTTCCGGGACATGTGGACGCAAGCGTGAGCAAGGGGGTCAGCCACAGAGAGGAGCGTAACAGGCATTCCCTTCAACATGGCCAACCTGCTCACAGCAGATGGTGGCACTGATTGCTTTGTTCCCCTGACGCTGCTCTTCAGCAGCACAATTCATAGATTGCCAGGATTCACAAAAGGGGGAGAAAAGCACTACTGACAGTCCCAGAGTGTCATTTGGAAGGTGTTAATGTGCTCTCCGAGTGTGCCTAGTCTTTACAAAATGAAGTTGGGCACAACCGCTCATCAGTGGTGGCCTAACCAAAAAGCGACATCCCTGTCCACACGCCCACCCAAAGGTCCAACAGTCCGGTGCCAGATAAATCAGCAGGATACAAAGGCATTTGGTCCTTTGTTTGAATCTAAGATGTCTAATCTCTTTTAAAGGAGCAGGATTAAGGGAGGGGGAAGCTCAAACCATTCTATGATTATTATATTTATTTTATTATTTCTTTGGTTTTGGTGTTTCTGCTTTTTATTATTTATATTTTATATACTATATTTTATTTGTTATTACTTTTTATTACTGTTACTCTCCAACACATTGGGACATGGCTCTGCAGACTATCTTATTTCCAATAAACTCTGCTTTGTCTTAGAAACAGCAACCCAGATTTGAACTGCAAGAATACTGAAGCACTGTCTCATTTCTCACCCCTAATGCAAGACTGGAATCACTTTATTTCCAACCAGATTCACCTTCTGGCATTCAATCGTCATGTCTCTGGGATCACAACACAGGCAGAGAGAAGTTAATTAAAATATCAGCTCTCTGACTTTTTCTTTTTCAAGTTTGATAACCTTTCCTATTAAACCCCCATGTTATACACCTTTCTTCTATCAATTCTCTATTAAAAATTCATTGAGGCTCACGCCATAAATTGTCAGTGGTGCATTAAAATGTAAAATAAATAAATACATCCCTTTTAGACAATGGGGATGACACAGGTTCATTTTATGGTTTCACCTGGCTCAGAAATAGCCAAGCAAAATTAATTGTTCCCCTGAGATCCATTTCCCTTGCCATAAGCAGCCCTGGCAGCTCCGCTCACGTCTCTTCAAAATGAACATAAACAAACAAGAGTAAGTAGTCACAGCATCCCTGCGCCTCTGCTCCTCGGGGGGCAAACCGATACCTGGAACAAGAAAACAGGCGGCTACTGAAGCGTACACAGAGCCTTTCATCTTCTCCACTGCTTGGATGCAGAGATTGACACCAAAGAGACTGCCTTTCATTTGACCCGTGCTTGATTTGCCTTTGGTACCTACTTTTCCTTTCTCACATCTGCAGCTGGACAGATACGTCAGAAACTCGAGGGTGGAATCTGGCGCCTGTATGACCATGGGGTTCAGCCCCCCACGGGGAACAAGCCCTGGCCAGGGCAGCCTTCCAGAGGAAGGCTTGGTCAAAGGAAACCATTCCTGCTTTTCTTCTCCCAGGAAGAAAGGCAAGGGAGAAAAAGGTTTCAACTTTATCCAGCTATGACAGAAAAATACCCTAATACACTGAATTTTAAACTGAACTGCATCAAACCAACACAGTCCCTCATTTTGCAAAATACCCTTTTCCTTTCCATTACTCACATCTTTTATCCTGAACTGCAACTAAGGATTCAGGGTTCATCCCTGCAGCAAATTAAAAGAAGAGAACCCAGGGAGATTGGTTTCGAATATGAACATTTATAGGAGGAATTAATAACAAAAGCAATCATTGGGGATATGTATAATTAGACCAGAAGAAATAAATACATACTGAAAGCAACAAATCTTGTACTGGCTAGGAGCAGGGACTGAACAATGTAAATGTGACTTCTAACTTCCACAAATACCTCCCTCCGAAAGGTCAAATCCCTGACCCTAAAGTCAAATAGGGATCTGAATCTAATTGAAAGGTCCAGGATTTATTCTTTCCTCCTCTTCTAATAAAACCCAACACCCTCCCACTACCCTCACAAGCCCTCAGTCACTTCATTTAACCTCACTTAACTTTTGCCTCAGTTCTAGAGGCTTTTTGGGGCAGGAACATCTTTACAGTTACTCTTTATAAGATACCAGACCCTCTGCGATTCAATTTCCTATTCATGGCTCTTGTTTATTCCTATTTTGCACATCTATAATACTAAGCAATGCACCACTCTACAACAGTTTCATTTTTTGCAACTCCTAATTTTCCTAAACACAGCTGAAGAGCAGAGTGAATATATTGCCTCTCTTATCAACAGTTCTATGATCAAAGCTGTAGTTGTTCAACAGTAACGGTGATGTAAAAGCACATACAAAAAGCACATTTTCTGATTACAACTTGCCTGTAAAGGACAGTTAATACAAAAATTCCCCCCTCCAAGAGAATGAACCCCTATGTAGTAATAACAGACTCTAAACATAGGATTTTTAGATTAAGGGTTTTGTTCACTCTCTGGGCTGTATATTACGGTGGCCAATTTCCACCAATTCTCAAAGGAGGGAAAGATGTGAAAAATAAGTCTACTCCTACAAGTTTCATAAAATGGGTAGCTGAATAGAGAACAATCAAAATTACAGCTCCAGAGGGGGAGATGAGGGCAGAAAGTGGCCATTGGGCCGGTATCTGGCATGTGCTGCCAGCCAGCCCGGGCTGCGTAGCTTCTGTATCTCATACCCAAGGTAGGTTTATTGCAGAGAGGAGGCGGCAGCTAGGGATTAAAAAAGCAAATAAGCAAAAACCCCAGATACTAAAACCTTTGAAAACTTTGGTTTCATTTGTTCTACTGCCCTCATTCCTTCACACAGATCCTGCTCTTAATTTTAACTTCTGAATCAACACCAGACCTCCTGTCAAACTGTGTATCTGTTCTCATTTGCAGCCAGTATTCAGCTTTCTCGCATATGCTAGTTTCACCCAAGCTGCCGTAAAAATAAAATAAAGTAAAAGGCCATACAATGGAAAGTTTTGCTGTGATCCTTCTGCAGCAGTAAAATAGCAGAACCCTGTAGGACGTAAGAATCGGAAGATGATGGTAGGCCAGAAAGAAAAATTGAAATTCATAAAACGGTTTCATTTCATGCTGGGAAACTTCAATGGCAACTCTGATCAGTGGCTTATCAGAGCCACTGACAAGACTCCATACGAGAAGAAAAGCAGCATCACACGAGTTCAGGAGCTTAACACAGACCATCACCATCACTCAGCCCCGAGAGGTGCCAATGGCAGCTTGAAGTGTAACACAGGACACAAGTTAGCTCTTCCCGGAACAAAATACATCATCATTATGGCTCACTCTGCACTTCCTGAGGACCTCAATTAATCCAGTCTCACAGTGAGCAAAATTCACTCCAGTTGAACCATTTGCTTGGTCCAGTGATATTTGTAAGGGCTTGAGAGAGACTCTGGGCTATACAAACCTTGACAGCAAAGAAACGTCTTCAGCTTGCAACCTCAGTCCACTCCTGATCGCAAACCCAGTCACCATGACATTGCAAATGCCACTCCCAATCAAAAATTCCCAGCAAATAGCAATATATATATATATATATATTATTTTTTTTTAAATTTGAAGTTATGTTCACTGCAAACTTGAGATCTACTCCCAAAGACAGCAAATTCTTGGAGCGGAAGACTAAGCCCCAACCACATAGTTTGTCAGAATCCCTGCCCTTCAAAAGAAGTCTGTGGTATTCATCCCAAATCCTTTGGCCAGGTTATATACTCAAAGGATGAAAATGGAAATGGAAATCCCAGGAATGTGTTGTTTTGCAGCTACAGAATGGCAACAGATAAGATCTGAGAGTTGAAATGTCAGGAAATCCTAGTGGATGTGGACTGTCGAGTCCTTTTAATTTTCAGACAACTAAGGACACCTTGAAGTAATGAAAGGGATTATTAACCACTCTCTGAATCTGGCCACTTTTTTTGATGCTGCCATCTCAGCAGGCAATTATATTTATAAAGCAAGATTAATCAGCTCACCTCAAACAGCCAGTGCTCAGACACAGACCGCAGTCCCTTTGATACTCCACCAGAAATATATTTTTAAAAAACTTCTCCCCAAGACCCCCTGAACCAGCTCCAGAAAACAATGCCTGGCTGACAGAATCTAATCAGAAGGTTCGGGACTGCTTGAAGCTGCTGTTACAGTAACCAAAATATCAACATGCAGCTACTGAGCCTAAACTAGCCCTTTCTGATCAATCAAAATCAAATCAATTAAAAGGAGAGAGCTGTCACCTGTGATTTTCATCAGTATCAAAGGTATCCATCTTTGAGCATTTTAAATAGTAATATTTGTAAACCCTCTATTTAGAATTATTTAAATACATTTTCATGTTTAATGTTGAGTTTAATGTGAGGAAAATGTCAGCACCTAATTGCAAGCTACAGAAACCTATGGAAACCACAGAACCATGAAACAGCATTTCATTCTCATGTATGAAATTAAAGTGACTTCAACTAACAATACATGCCTTCATTGCTAAATTTACTCATGTAATCAAGGCAAAAATGAATCATTTTTTTTCCCCAACCTGTCCTCAGATTGCTCAGTCATTTCAGATGTTAAGGGGACGTACACTCAAAAGTTGCTCCATTTTTTTCCAAATATACAAGTTGGTCTAATGAATGCAGTGTTTCTCCCTACAAACCGTGCTTCACAAGTAGGAAAAGCAGGAATCCCAGAAGAGCATCCAAGGACAAAACGACTACTTGGACTGGTGTGTTCCTTCAAGGGCATTGGAGGTCTGTAAAATGTACTACCTGGGTATTCAAGACAAGTTCTCCTCTAGAGTTCACAGGCTTTGGCAGGGCTCTGGAGCTTTTTCTTGGGGAGCTCCGCAGCTGGGAACAGCCTGGGCAGAGAGCTCAAGCGCTGCCTTGTGTCAGAGGAACACGCTCCACACTCCTTCAGGCAAGGCTCTCTCCAACATCTGCTCCCTCCATTTTTCTTTAGCTTTCTCAGTTGTTGGGTTTTTGGTTGTTTTCGCTTTTGTTTTGGGTTTTGTTTTCTTTAAGATTCATTCGTAAAGCATCAGTCATCTTTCAAGCTGTACAAAAATAGGTTTTGTGACCATCTTCTCATTGCTGTTCTCCAGGAATCCACATCACCTCAGTGTTTGAGTCTCTTGAGTTTAAAAAAACCCCAAACAAACCCACAAGAAAACCAACCCCCACTTCCAATTTTGTAAATCGGAAAATCACGTCCTTCTGCGGAGGAAGGGACAGATTTTCCTACGAGCACCTTAAATACGCCCCCAGCTTTCCTCAGAAATAGGCTGACAACCCTGTCCAGCCTGCAGTCACTTCTGGATGCTACCAATCAACCTCACTGAAATGTGGCAATTTGGCAGGCACAAAAAGTACCTGCCATTCGGTGTCAAAACAAGCCCACCGACACAATCTCACTGACGCTCATTCTCATGCAGCAGTGACAGTGACAAGGAGGCTGGCAAGCATACAGACAGGGTCAGGCTTCTGAAAATGTAATTTTTATTACAGCCAAGACTATATGAGTATAAAAGTACTGGACAAAAGGATTGTAAGAAAGCTTGCTCCTCTTAAGAGATCCGAGGACATGAAATGCACAAGTCATGCATGTCCGCAGTTACAGGTACACGGACACAGAGACATTAACTGATGTGCCAGAAGTCATGCAGCAAATCTGTGGCATAGGCGAAGATGTGACCCACACCTTTCAGCCACAGCCACTAGTGAGGTATCTTAAGCTCAAGCCAAAATTTCCCCTTTACGGAAAAGAGCAGCCATCACTCTGCCGTGGAAGCTGAACATGTTTCCAGAACTCCATATTGCTGCAGTCACGACCCCTTCAAAGAGTTTGGTATGCTCCGAGTTTCCAGTTTGTTTCTAAATATTCCTTTGACTAAAGCTCATCCCCACTGACTTTTGCTGACAGAATTGCCAGCTTTGTCTGTCTGCTTTGGGTTTTGCTTTGCTTTCTTTTAACAAGCAGCAAGACATTGTTGCAAGACACAAGCTCTTGGGTGGCACCTACATGTACGTTATTTCACAATGAAAGGCGGCTGCAAATTCACCAGGAGGCACTCGATGTTGTTCTGTCTTTCTAGTTCTGGGAATTAAACGCTAGGGGCCATATTTTATCCTGACGAAACACAACCAAAGTCCATGAATAATTATTGGCCTCAGTAGTCTCTGTGCAAAATTGGACACAGATGTTTTTATGACACTCTATGATGTCTGTTTTAAATGTAGGTTTTATAACCCTCGCCTAAATCAGAGCTCTGTGCCTCGAGGAGGGACCTATAAATATTGCTGTTCAACAGGATGGTCACAGAGATACGAAAATGTTCCCGGACAGATGTGAAAAGAGTGAAAATCTCCCCAAACTCTGAAACTTGAAAGGGATCACAAGCATCAGACTCTTCAGCCAGGCTCTTACTGTGCTGCAGTCCATGGAGCTTGAAAACTCTTGATATCCCCAATTTATTAATGGTTATCCTTCTCCATAGAGAGGTTAATTAATCAACCCCTGATGAAAAAAGCCAGGCTTCCTGAGGACAAAACATACTGAAGGCCATTTCTGTGGAAAACTATGTTAAGACAGAAAATCCAAAGTTTAAATTTAAGTTTATGGAGCAATTTTGGTTCCCACCTACAAACATGCCTATAGCTTGTCAGATAGGCACCAGGAAAACAGAACAGCCATACTTGTAAGGCTGAATTTGCCTTCAGTTATTCCAAAAAGAAGAGAAAGGAGGAGACCAAGACATACGAACACAGATCCTTTCACTAAGTAATACTGAGAAGGGATACAAGGAAAAGGAGAGCCTCCCTTAAGAGGAGCTTTCTGCTCTATTCGATGTTTGTTAAGTATTATTCCTTTTTCATAGGTGGAAAGGAAAACAAAATCTCCAAGACCAGTGGAGAGGATGGCAAAGAACATCCCCAAAACCTGAAGGGCAACTCTTTCTTGCCTGGGTTATGCCATTGCATTGAAATGTTGCAACACTGGAGTTCACAGGGGAGACACCATCTTGTGGAAGTTGCCTTTCACAGCTTGGACACAACATTTAAGTTCTCATCACCTGAATTTAGTATACATACCTGTAAGGTTAAAGTACATCAAAGCAAAACACGGCACCTTCAGCAGAATTTCATGCCAAGTTTGCTGAAACTCAAGTTTACATGTGGGAGGTAAATCCAGGAGTCGCAAACTCCGCACGGACCCAGTCACGACAATTCCGTTATGCCCCAGCTGTAGTCGCATGATGATATATGCTGTGTTTGGGGTTAAAATCAGCACGAGGCATTTCTTGCAATCCTCAGCCCCCGGCAGCACGTTTGCCACTTCACTGCTAGCGTCTGCCCTTGCACAGCTGCGCGCGCATTTTGCGGCCCAGGTCACTCGGCCGACCCGGGCTGTGAGAGAACGAAACATCTGCTTGGGAAGCAGCAGCAATTTCACCAGTCACCTTTGCCACTGAAACCAGAGCAGGGTGATTACACACTGGGAGTCCCAAAAATTGCAGGGAAAGTCACTTCCTCTGCAACTCAGCCTTAAAACAGCTAGAAAAGAAATCTATACCATTTAAGCCTTGTTTTGCAGAACCTGGCATGGGTCCAGGCTGCATACTGTTACTACAACTGTGTGGAAAAACAGTAACCTGATATTTACACCTGCAAGCTCTGTGTTTGTAAGCGCCGTAAAACACACACACACACACACCATTCCTATGAACAAGTGCTATATGTTCCCAAAAATGTGTTGGTTGCTAACAGTCCAGGTACCTCTGACCTGTAATATAAATTACCCAAATCTAATGACACACCGGAAACGCAGCAGAACTCAACCTAAAACTCACAGTCCCTTATGAAATAAAGAACGGGGG
>VXBL01006470.1:176291-192319 GCA_013400195.1 Aramus guarauna | reverse complement strand
ATGGAAAGGCTCTTGAAGGAGGCAGGATCAATGACATATCACATACTTGAAGACTCAATCCTCTGGATGCCTTCTGTTGGTAGGAAACAGGGAGAGGGGCCAAGAGAAGCGTAACAGATCTGGGATGACTGAGAAGGCATTGCACAAATCCGCCTGGGTGGCCAGGAGGGAAAGGCGACACGGGTCTGCGCTCCCGGTTAGGGAATTACACGTGTAGGAACGCACCTGAGCATTCTGTTTGGCAGCCAAGAGCAGGGGAAATGAAGCTGTTACTTTGCTTGGGTCTGCTGCACTTATTTTTTTTATTAGACGCAACACTGCATTTTATGTCACTTCTATACACGGTCCAGTTGCTTAATATTGGATCAATGTTTGCTCTTATCCTCCTCTTCCTACTTTAATCAATAAATTGTAGGTTGAAAAATGCAAGAAATGCTCTATACAGTTTAAAAACCCCCACGTGCCATGTTTTACTTTTCTGGGAGGCTAAAATACTATACAATTAAAACACCCACTGCACAGTCCTGGAAGAATGAAAAGTCAATAGCAATAAAAGGAGTGGCGATTTTTCTAAAAACTTAATCCACTGGTTTTAGCTTTATCCTCTTTTTCCATTTGCTTCGTTTTTAGCAAAATTATGGCACTTTTGGGGAGCAAAAATTTATTTCTGGGAGTATTTTAAAAGAAGTTCCCCTTCCTGACCATGTATTCATTGTCCTGAATTCTTTAACTGCTTCAGACACCAAAAATAGAAATGGAAAGTGTAAAGTAAGAAGTGGTATGCCACGGAAAATAAAAATATACACGGAAACCTCTGTGCTATAATAAACACTACTGAAAAGCATTCTTATACCAATATGTATGGTGTAGGAACTTGCATTGAATTAACTGGGTAGCAACCCATCAGGAATGTCCAAGATGATTTAAAAAAAAAATAAAGAGAAAAGAAAAGAAAAGAAAAAGGAGACCCTAGTTTTTAATAATCTTCAGACAGACCAGTGCCACAGATGTCCCTGTGTATGTACCTGTGAAGATATCTTTTCTACAGCTCTGTTAGCTGCTCTGTAAAGAAGACATGAATTGCATCCAATGACTAATTTGCCAGGAATCTTGCTTTTTAAGACCACTGAATCAGAGCTCTGGGAATTGTAAGGGATCACACACAAAAGCATTTTCAAAAATGTCTCCAAAGCCAACATTATTTCAGACTGAACAGCAGGTTCATCCTCTGATCCAAGTCTGTTACAGCGGAACAGCGCCAAACAAACGTCTATTAATATTCTGCCAGGACGCACGAGCGGATGGGCTCTTGCATTACATTAAGTGAAGTGGTCAGGTTAAGAAGAGTTAGGCATCAGTCATGCGGTTCCCTCCATTCAAGCACAAACCTCTTCACCCATCATCATGTGTTGTCAAATGCTTTTGTGCATTGCAATATTAAATACTAGTACCCTGGGGACGGGAAATGAATAGGCACAACATGGAAATTATGATCCATACAACAATACCCTTTAACCTATTAACAAGTATGACCAAACTTACTTATTCTGAGCCCTACAATCATCAAGGCAAGAAGACATCAACAGCAACTGTGTCACATTGACAGGGCCTTCAATGGCAAGTGTGGTTCAAAGGTCCACAGGCAACATAAAGAGGCTTTCTCTTTTGATGTAAAGAACAAAGCTACCATGTGGCACAGCATCACACATGCAATTAGTCAGGAAAGTTAATACAGTAGAAGCAGATGGTGGAACCATGTCAACATTTTTAGTGGGCACATTGCCCCTTACTCTCAAGTTGCTGTGAACTGAGGTCATGGGGGAGCAGCAGGCAGATTGTCAATAAGCCGGACCACACCAGGGATCAACATTACCCTTTTATCTACCCACCTGAGGTACCCGTGTGCTCCCACCTCTACTGGCATAGCTCCCATCTTTCAGACACCTCCTCTCCACCACATCCCCATGCCGCAGGGCGGCACCATTAACCTCGCTGTGCACACAGGAAAACCGAGGCAGAGACAGTCTCTAACCCTGGCTGTGCTGGGAGATGCTGACAGGTAAAGGCATTAAAAGAATACACCTTTGGTAGCACTTATGCTGCTCATTTTGCTCATTTCTGCAGCAGAATGAGTTACCAAATGCTATACGATTCACTCATACAGCACAGCCACAGCACACGTCACTCCAAAGGACTTTTGCAAAGAGTAACATTTACATTTTACATTTACAGTTTACATTTGCAAAGAGTAACTGCTCCTCTGATGCTTCTCGCCCACCAGCCCCAAAACTCAGCTAACACAGGACAGGAACGCAAGGCTTCTTGTCCACCACCAATTGCACTGGATGCACAGCAAATGTAAAACCAAAACCAGAAGGATCACACAAAGAAATACAATACAGGAAACACTGTGATTCCTATCACTTTGAAGTAACAGCCCTGCAGAGCCTTCAGACAAAGTCTGCTCTGCTGTTATTGTCAACCAGTTCTGCCCAATTCCCCAGCTCCGTACCTCATGGATTTCAATGGTACCCAGGTGAGGATGGCAGGAGCTTTCAGCTCTGTAAGTCATTTAAATAAAATGAAATGAACAACCAGCAGTTAGTCAAACTGCACGTACGCTCCAGCCACTACAGCTGTGGAATTCTGCAGCCCTCGGTCCAATCTGATTTCCTTTAAAGCTCCTGGCAACCTGTTAATTAAAACACATTATTTACAGCTTCCAGGGGCTTGAAACCATGGGATGCACTTGATGGAATTTATGCAATTACGTACAGTCAGTCCTAGTGACAGGCTCCATTCTCACTCTTGCTCTCCTCTGCTCCCACACCCGGCCGTTTCTTTCCCCGCAGCTTGTCCACACGGCGCCGTCCGGCCCGGGCCTGCCACGGTGCAATCGGCTGCCATGGAAATGGGCAGGAGGCAACAAAAGAACTGCGAGTCTCTCGCTGGAGATGGAGGAGTTGCAAGGCGATAGTGCAGGAAGGCCAAGACAAAGAGAAACCAATTTGCCTGCTGCCTTTAAACACAAACAACCCTCCCCCTTTGTGCAAGGAGATGTTGATGAATAAGGTTTTCCCCTGATTTAAGAAACCAAGTCCCTTCCAGCCAAACACAACCAGGCTGAGTGGACAGAGCATTCTGCCTTCAGACCTACCCAGCAGTCCATCCATTAGCGCTTCGTGGCAAACATCAGTAACAAGGTGATCCCAAAGCAAACCCGGAGGATGTGTAGTTTAACTGAATAAGCAATCCCCATGTCACTCGTATGGCAGCATCAGCTGCAGACAGATCTTTTCTACTTTCAGAAGGAGTTTTTCTTTTTTTACTCCATTATTAAGTAGTCACGCTCATCAACAATTCCCTTGACTTTGTAAGAAAAAAGCATCTTAAAACATACATTAGAAGGTATGACTGACAAGCATAACAAAGTCTACTGTGTCTTTGAACCGATTTCCAAAGGTGTTCTATGAGAATAAAGAGAACATAAAGTTCTACGGCACCATGAACTTTTTACTGCTTAAGGAGTCCCACATGAACACTGCTGAAAGATCAAGTACCATAAGCCCAAGAGATCCACACATATCATTCTCCAGATGATTATTACCTTTTTTTTTTTCCCCCCTCTATGTGTTTCTCCTTTTTTTTTTTTTTTTTTCATGAGGCCAGTGACTTACCTATGTAAAAACCTATGAAACCATATTTAATGAGACATAAAAGGGAGAAACCTGTGAAAACAAGCTGCTACCAAAGCCTAATAGCTTTCTTCCAGCAATACAAAAGTAGATTTTGGCCTTATTCTCCTGTGGTTCATTCACAATAGGAAAGAAAGCAAAAAGTAGAGAAAGCATTTCTTGCATGGTGCAGAAGCAGCTCCGCAGATTTCAGTCTGTAATTGCAAATACTCAGCCTGCCTGCACCATGCCCTCAGCTGGAGTGAGAAATAGCTTATCTGCTCTGAAGTCACTGCAGCTACTCCAATTCAGATTAGCTCTAAAAGCCTCTTTCAACAGGATGCATTGCAATAGTGTATTGGTATTATTTAAGTCCAGATTTAAATACATTCCATACAAGAGGCATTTTTTTACCAAAAGAAGCCTCAAAACACAGGAGTTTGTATCAATATTTGACTCCTGATTAAGTCTTTTGTCACTGTGATTTTCATAAGAACAGCTACAAATGGATCTATAGGAGATCAGTGACCATAACAATGTCTCCAAGATGACTGTTGTATTATGTTTCCTCTTTTTTCCAGCATTGCCCATTCTGTACTGGATCCTTGTAGGTGATAAAGTATCAGCATCTTCTATCCAGGGCAGCCAGAATGCAGTGCCAGACACTTTTTAACAAGAAAGTCAGCAGTATCTTTTTAGACTGTTCAAAAGAGGAGTTCGTAAAAGCCTAGCCATTACAGTATGGAGTCCTAAACTTGCAATGCTTCAGTAATTTTCTGGGTTCCCAGCATTAACATATAGTAAAAACATTAATCTACATGTACAATTTTAATTCAACAGGATTTTTTTATTTTATTTAGTTATCTTTTAAGTCTGTTACATCACATGTACTGGCAATACTGTGTGGTTACCACCTCAGTGCAGTGAATGATCTGTAGTCCCCATCTAATCAGTAACCTCTGGACACTAAAAAGTAGCATCAGAACGAGGGGTGAGAATTCTGCCTCCAGCAGGAGGGACAGTATCCCCAAACTCATCATGCCAGAACTTAAAGAACAAGCAGAGGAATCATTTTCGTATGTTCCTCCAAATTCTTTTCTCAATAGCAGCACAGGTAAGACCCTATGAAGACTATGGCTACAAGGTTTTGTTACTACTAAACACCGTCCAGCCTGTCACCACCAGAATTGGGACCGGTGAGCAATATCAGAATTAAACTTCCCCTCTGCAAATGGTTTCCAGTCACCTAAGTGTTACCAAGACAACTCCAGCGACCAGAATACAAATTACCTTCGGGGTACCACAGTAAACTCTGAGCATTTACCAACTGTGCATGCAAATTTAAATCACAGCAATTTAAATGACAAGTGTGTAAACAGCAGAAACTATCACAGGAGTCAACGGTACTATAGTCAGGAAAAATGTTACTGGAGGCAGCAACAAAACGGAGCAGAAGGAGGAGGAGACACATAAAAAAGTTCAGCCTTGTAATTCATGAGTGCCAGGCAAGGGCTTCTCATTCCCTAGGAAACATCACTTTGACTTCTTCTTGTCCTGGATATCAACTATAAATAAGTTCCAATGTTGGGGCAAAACTTTACATGTAAGAAAGCCAGGCAGCTTTGGGTGCCGAGAGATGTCCGGTTATAAACAACCCTGGGGCTGTCCATTTCAATTGTTTTATTTCTGACAACTGCAAAAAAAGGAAGAAAAAAAGAAATACACCTTCTTTTGCCTTTGGCACTGATGTGTGAGGCAAGCTTAAATCTCAGAGAGCTAAAGAAATGTTCTGGATGCACAAACTGTACTGCAAAAATGCTGATAAACCAAGCACAGCGGTAGTTACATTACTGGCCTGAAAAATTAAGTTATTAAATAGCTTCAGCAAGTGTAACTGTAAGATGCATGACAAGCTCAGAGACCAAAATCTGAGAAGGAAGGAGGGGTGATAAACATTGAAAGCTGCACTCCCCATTAAAGCTGAGTAAGACAGTAATTTTTTTTATCCTGTCAGAACATTTTTCACTGGAAAGTTCCAGACACTTTACAACCAGAACAGTTAGAGCCAGATTTTCAGGAGGAGGCTGCTGGTGCCCTCAATTTTAGGCTTCCATCAGGAGGCAACTTCACCTGAAGCTTCTCATGACCCGCGAGGGCCAAGAGAATTCTGGCCAAACTCCTTCCTCACTCTGCCATCCCATCTTCACGCAGACTGTAACAAAAGACCCAACAACAACCAAGCAAGCAAACAAACAAAAAAAACCCCCAAACTCCCAAAGCCCTGCATTGTGGTGGGAAAATGAGAAACTGGATCCCTCGAGAGCAAGCAGTGGGGCAATAAGAGTGAAAAAGAGAAAAAGGTAAGTGAAATAAACCACTTGACTATCAGAGCATCAACAGCCATTTAAGTTGTTGCTGGTTACATTAGATATATAAATAAATAAAATTTATTATTAGGCTCCATATTCCTCTAGCAAGACTCTTGAAATATTCCTGACAGGAGGTCTGGACCTTCTGGCAGCTTTGCAGATCTCCCCTCACAAATGAAAGCCAGCACAGAAGTCCTGCTGTCCACAGTCACATAGCTGGTTGGGTGCTGCTGAAGCATTCACACGCCTTTATTTTTCCTCTTACAGTGACACTTTATCAAGTGCTCAGCTACAAGAGGATTTACTGATTAAAGTATCAAGTGCAAGCAGCTCAACTGTGGAAAGGGAAAAGCAAGGCAATGTGAGTTTGACCGCTTTGTTCCACCTTTTCTTTCGCTAAGGTGAGTCCTTTCTACCAGATTAATAAAGTGCAGCTTTTAAATAAATATTGTCATTCTCCTGCCAGGTTAAATTACTGTTGGATTGTCTGTACGACCAATTTGCCTGGTGGGACTCTTGGTGCAGCTACAATCACATGAGATGTTGATCATTCCATGGAAGATGAGGTGGGATATGATCTCCTGTTATTATGCCTTTCCTTGCCTAGCTGGGAGCAATTGATTAAATCCCAGAAAAGTTTATTTCAAAAATGAAGAGAAGTCTCTTCATATCTGTGCATTAGAAAACCCTCACATTTTATAGTACACAAGCACTCAGAAAAATATTTTTTTTGTAGGGCCTACCACAGATGTTGGTGGCTGGCCCAAAGATGATGAAGTATGCTAACAAAAGAGGACTCCAAGGGGTCACAGCACACAGTCATCAGAAAGTCTTTGATGCTTTGAGACCTCACAGAGACTGAAAAAAACCTGGTTTTCAAATAAAATCCAACTCATTGGATGCTCAACTTGACAGTAAAAGAAGTAGACTCTACTTGCCCAAACTCTGTAAACTCTTTGCTGTTTGTGGAAGGAACCAGGAAGAGCAGTTGTATCAGCACACAGTGGTCATCACAACAGTAAGGGTGGATCTCATGGAAACCTAGGTTTTCAGTGACAACTCAAGAGAAGATAAAAACGGGATCTAACTGCCATGTTGGGCTACATGAGCCTAATATTACTGGGATGTTAAGGGCAGCTGGGGAAGAGGAGTACAACAGAGTATGATAGTCATCAATTCTAATGACAATGTGCTGAACTGGCTGTGCCACGCAGGCTTTCCTCTGCAAATCCCACAGTCACTCCAGTCTGTGGCTTATTTTGTGAGAGATGAATGGAGGTTTCAGGGCAAATTTGCTGAGCAATCACCCATTCCTTGATGGCAACATTATAATTAAAACTAATAAAAAACCTGGAGATACGGAACTCCAGTTTCCCAAAAGATCACTCCCAACTATTCGTCACTGTCAGAAGCTGTCCACTTAATGGACAAGCCCTACACCAGAACGACCTGCAGAGCTTTCAAGGGGCTGAATATCTAGATCAGTGGGATATTTAGAACCTGCCAATAACTTTCACCATCTTTTCATCTTCGAATGAACCTGGCAGCTGACTGAGGTGATAAGCCTCAGAACTTCCCTCAGTCTTTCCACCTCATAAACAACGTATCTGCTCCTTCTCCCTCCCTTCCCATTTCAAATCAAGTTGCAAGTTTTAGCCCAAGCAATACAGTCTGGCCACATCTCACACCGGCATTCATCATCTCACTTCTGCCTGGTTTCATGAGAGACTACATTTTACAGCAGAACTGAGTCTAAGTAGAAAGCTCTTAACTCCCAGCCAGATGCAGCTCAGTACCCTGCTCTGCTGTGGTTCCTGGCCAGGTGACCTTTTGGTCACCTAGAACATGGGAGAAGCAGCTTTAAACAGGTCCAAGGATCAAACTGCATTCAGAAATGCTTTACTACTGGAGTGGTTGGCCACTGGGAGCAAGCAAGAGCAGGAGAGCTCAAGGGCACTGAGCAGTGATCAACTGAGAAGAGAGAATGCAGTTTTATGAACAGTAATTCCCACCAGACTCCTTAGGCCTGATGCACATCCACTGTAACTCCAACTTCAGTAAAACCACAGCAAGCCTTAGATCTAGCCCTACCTATGCGATCCCATCAACAATCATACATGCAGAAACAACTGCTAAAGACTGGTGGCTTATTACTGAATTCCCAACACTTAGCTTCCTTAGAATTTTTTTTTTAGCTCCTTCACTCTCAATTACAAGCATTTACAGTTTGAGGTTCTGTGCACTTTCCCGCTTGCTTGTTTAAGAGCCTCAGATCATAAAATCTTAAGTGTCTGTAGCTCTGAGGAGAAAACATACTGCTCTTCAATAATTAGCTAGAATCCTTCATAAAGTTACTGAAGCACTAAAACCAAAATAAAAAATAATGGTTTCAGCATCATCTTGAATGCAAGAATAAAACAAAATCTGTTTTCACAGTACTTGTCACATTCCAGGAGGCCAAGTGCACACTGGCAGCTGGCGCTGAAGTCACAGCAATGCAGTAATTAAACGCTCAGTGGTGTGCGATACAGGGACACGGAAGTCTAACCAGAGGAATCGCCTCTTTCCCCTACGCCAGCGAGTCCTTTATTCTCAGACTGGAAGCCCGATGGAGGCAGGAGGCACCTCTGTTGCACATTCTCTCTGCAAGTCAGTTCATGAAAACAATACAGAGTCCCTCGCTTCTCTGTCAGTCCTTAAAAACTACTATAATCAAAGCCAAGTGGGAAGATGAAAGAGCACTATGCTCAGCCACAACTTCCTGCTCACCAGCCATTCCCTGAAGGCCACAGCCCCTTCTGATTGTTCTGAGAGGGAAGAGGGAAGGATTTTTCCAAGACAGGCTGCTTCACATCATGGGAAGAAGATGCTGTTTCTGCATGTGCACAAACCAAAGACACTTCTAACCCACTGGGAGGCAAACAGGGCTGTGACATGGTGTAACACATTAACCTGGCCCTGCCCACAAGCTCGTGGCAAGAATGTGACTAACTTTAGTACCAATTGGGATTGCTGTACAAAAGCACCAATGGTTTCCTGCAAACTAAGAAATAAAGGCGAGACTTAGCAGAATCAATTAAAATCTTCATTCTAAAAAGAAAAATAGAGAGCATAAAAAGATCTTCACAATTCTCTACTATGCAACAGCTACAAGGAACAGCTGTTAGAGAGAAGCGGTATGATGTGGTTCATCTCATCCCTCCATTACCAAGTACTTGTTTTCCCAAAAGCAGAAAACGGGAATAAAGAAAAACGAATCCCTCAGCCTAAAGTCGTCAAGAACCACAAATTACTATTGTCAGAAATAATTTTGTTCTAATGACTCTGTCCTACAGTAAGTACTTGGCATTGGGAAGTTCAATCCCAATATTGTTACTCAGTGGGTGACTTCTCCCTTTTCAGCTATGTGCACATTTCACCATTAGGTGACTCCAGGAAAGGAAAGGGAACGGGTAAAGGAACACAGAGGGAAGGGTCCATCTGCATGGAGGGGAAATAACTGCACACTGGCTTCGATGCTCTTTGCTTCTCACACATTCCTTTGGTTGTTATGGGCAAAAAATAAGCAAAATAATGATTATGAAGTTAAACCCATTGCCAAGTCAATAGCTGCTCAATCCCAGGTCAGGGAATCACCTAGCAGGTATCCCTGGATGTGCACGTGGCAATTTATCATTAAATGAATTATTAATGAAAATAGATCTCTAAAAACACTCACTTCCCCCCCCAGCAAACAAAAAACCCAAACCCCAACCGACATCAAACAAGGAACAAATGCAGCTGCAAAATTTAGAAGGCAGAAGTTACTCCAAATGGCCATATGCTTAACAGTCCCGTTCCTTGAAACTACAGCCGCTGGCCAGTCGGCATCTCCCTTGTGATGGACAGAGTCATTCACATGCCCAGCAGAAGCAAGTAACACACAGACTGACCCATCCTCCCTCCTCTGCCTTCGGCTCTTTATTGGGAGAGAGGGAGAAAGCAGGAGTGGGTTGGCACAATAATATTTAGTGAAGGAAAGAGGCCTATGCATGGACGTACACCAACTTGCAAGCTTCCTTTCTCACGAAAGGATAAAGGATTCAAGGATGTGAAGGTGCCAATGGATAGCAGAACAAAACCACTTACAATATTTTGGTAAGAAAGCTCCTATTCCCTGTCTTGTGAAAAGAAATTTTGTTTCTCACAAAGCTGACTCCCCTGTTTCCCTTTTTTTCTTCTCGGCTTGCATTCCGTAGCAGTTCATTACAAGATATGAACATTTCATTTTGTTCCTGGGTCAGCTAGGTCCTGTCATACAATTCAATTGGCAGGTGAATTTTAAATGGGTCAGAACTGATAGTAAGCTGTTAAAATGAGAATAAGTTGATTGTCCCTGGGAATAGAAAAGAACAGAGGGGACTTTCAGAGTATCTGTGTCTTCAGATAACTTTGTTATGTAATGGAGCTGCCTTACACTGATTCCCCCCCCATGGAAGCCACTATGTCAAGGTTTGCCAACAGTGGAATTAGCTGTTTGTCAAGGAGGAACTTGGTAAACACATACAATGCCTAGAAACCCTGCAGGACTCTCAGGCTGTGATAGTCACAACCTCTGAGTCTTGCACCCAAGTCAGACCCCCCGCAGGGGTTGTGCTCCTTGCACGTGCAGGACAGGGGCCTCTTGCGTCCCTACAAGGCTGCTGCACAGTGAGTAAAGACAAGCCACAGGTCTAAGGCTACACCACACAGAAGTGCCCAAATCCAAATTAAGGATGCTAGTAGTCACCAGTCCCGTGTAGCAAAGATTTACTGGTTTGCTAGCAGTCTCCTGAAGACTAAATTTGACTCTCCCCTAAAGCCAGATGCACTATGTACAAGGGTGCAAAGTTATTTTGAAGACAGATGAATTTATAAATAGTTGCTTAGAAGTCTTCAGGCTCATACCAGTTTTCTGTGAAAACACCGAGTCCCTTGCTAACTCAACTCAAACACAGGCTCATGATTTAGATCAAACTCTCACTGTCCTCTCCAAATGTCATCCAAGGCCAAATAGAGATCAGTCACTAATACTGAAAACATAACTGATGATGGCTACTGGCTGCTTAGAGGCCACTGGTCAAAAATGATATCGTCTCAAGAAATCCTCACTGATCAAAATCCAAGTCAGAAGTCAAAAACCTCCTGCTTCCCTGGGTCATGCTGTGCTTCCAAACATAGCCTGGAAAAGCTCTCCTAATGGGTTAATCTGAATTTACGTAACCTCAAATGGAGAACAAAATCTGGTCTTCTGTGTTTTAGCTGCAGTAAAACAGGAGGAAAAGTAGAAAGCCATAGATACTTGCTGTTGCCTTTGCAGTCACAGTCCATTTTTTCTGGACCATTTTTTTTGCTTTGAGACCAGAATGGTTAACAAGTTTTTAAATAGCAGAGCAATACAAAATCTGCAATTATTTCAGCTTCAGGCCTATCCTTAGAGATTCAATATTATCTAAAAACTAATAAAAACATTCAGAACACACGCGCGCAACAAAATTACAATTTGAAATATTTTTCCATAGACAGCAATAAGAGACTATATTTGATTTATGTAAACATAAAATTGTGGAAAATATACAGCCTGCAGTGATATTGCCATCCCCTTCCCAATCACCACCTTGAAAAGTATGTATTGTTTTCTGCTTTATTTGAATTAATTCTTAAAATTGGATGTTAACGTCAGTTTTTATTAGTTGTTTTCACTGCTGTTTCTCAGTGTGATTTTACCGCACAACTTGCCACACTGCAGAATCTTTTTTTATTCATGCAGCAGAAGCTGCCAGGGTGAAGCTTTAGTTTGTAACTTAGTCCTTTTATTATTAGTCTACGTTTTGGTGATGATCTTTTATAAATCAATAAAATATTTTATAATAACCAAAGTGAAAAAGAAACAAAAGATGAAAACCACCCTCTAAACTTGCAAGGACACAGCAGAGTCCTGAATCGATGGCAGCTGAGGTGCATTGCATTCAGCCCAACCCCTCTTCCGTGGCCGCATTGCCCCATGGCTTCCTTCCTTCTCTGGGCCTCTCGTGGCACCATGAAGAACTCCCAACACAAGCCGTAACAAGCATGTGAGTGAGCACACACACCCACACCCCCCCAGCCCACAACCTTTGGAGCAATATGTTGCCAGCTCCAAAATAAGCTGGGAGAGGTGGAAAAGAAAAGGAGTCAGGCTAGTCTCCACATTCCCCCCACATCTCTCATTGCCAGGATTCATGTGTCGCCTGTGGGTTATAAAATCTGCTCTCTGCAGAGACAAACCTCCTCTGGAGCAGCTACATTCTAGATGTCTCCACGCTGACCATTCTGCCAACAGCCACAGCCACATTCAGCTGCTCTCCCATCCCAACCAAATACTCGATGGTGCTGGACAGAAGCAGGGTGAGATGCCATTCCCACACTGTAGCACTTTGCAATCTATATTATGACAAGATAATAAATCAAGAGCGTTGTAACATTGCATTCAAACAGTGACAATGCTCTCAACCTGCCCCCAGGGCACCTATAAATCACAACCCCTCTTCCAGAATGCATGCATCTATAATTCTACAGCTTCAAAAGGTCAAAACTCTACCTGCATTTACTTTAATGCTATTCATACATTATTAAAACCTTTTAGGAATCACTCACTTGCTCCAGGCCCTCCCACAGGGCTGGGCAGCAAGGGCATGCTAGCTAGGGAATTGTTATATATTCCATGTCAAGGACAACAACTCAAAGTCAAGCACAGAAGAGAGATGCTAAAAAAGGTAATGTCTTAATATTTCTAATTTAGCTCCAAAATAACCATTGTTATTTATATTTCTGTGCATTACACAACTAACACCAGCCTCTCATTTGAGCACATACAGCCCTTTATCCAAAAGTAGTAAGATGCTCTAGAAACCTCTCACATGAATTGTAAGGAGCAAGGAAGAAATCAATCTACCTGCACAAGAAATTCAGCTGCTTCTAATCTATTTATGAGAGGCTAAAGCACCAAACAGCCTGTGGAGATGGAATAAAACCACATTCATCTGAAATGCTGAGAAAAGATCAACCCCAAAGATTCAGTCCTCTTTCCTCCTCCAGCTCTATGTATTGGAGAGCCAACACCTGCCATAGCTTACACCCCCGTACCAGAAGGAAGGAATATTGATATTTGCCCAGGGGAAAGGATGAGAAAAATGGAAACAAATAAACAATGTTTAACAGCATTTCCTAAAGATTTTTTTTAAGACTCCCTTTGAAGATCAAGTAACTAGTTCATTCCTGATTAGTTTGAAAGATTCAATTCAAAACATGGCAGGGCAAATCAGATGTTGATTTTAAACAAAAAAACCCAACCGACCAAACAAGGATGCCAACTTTTCAGGCAAAGTCTTATCCAAATAGCATTATACACTTGCTAACAGGTACTAAATACTGCAAACTTTAGCACAGAGGATGGTCACTGTTTTGCACCACAGCACTATTTACACTTTATAAGGGGAATGACCCATTAACAGAAAACAAAACTTCTTGCAGAGTTTTAATCTGCTTGCTGGAAATCAATCTTCTAGCGTGTGTATGCTTACATATGCACACGTATGCATACACATACACACAACATAGTTGTTATGACCTTAACTATCCATCCTCAGTTATTCGGAAAGCGTGCAACTTTTCAACTGCTACAACCACCTATCTAGCAAAAACACACCTTTCCAAGCATCCTCAAACTCAGAAACATTATTTATGTGGTTATATTTCCTTGTTTTCCAGAGATACGATTTACTTACAAGCTAGTAAACACATAGGTGGTCACTGTTTATAATGCTCAATTACCTATTACTGCCTATTGATTCAAAGATTCAGTGGGCAAGAAGTGCAACCTGATGACCAAAGGACAGAGATACCATACACAGAGAACCTCCCTGTTACCCCACAGCTCCCAAGCTTCGAAAGCCCCTCCTAGCCACTTCTGCAAAATCATTCTCTGACGAACAGAAACCTGCGCTCCGCTTTGAGTTTTCATAACTCACTCAAACAGCTGCAAGGACAAGCTGCAAACAAGTCAGGACTCGGCACGTAGGAATATTCAGTCTTTGTGACAACCCATTAGAAACTTTGCTGGGGTCTTATGAGCCATGCTAGCAGGCCCTCCTTCTGCAGCACCAAAGGCAGTGAACAGCCTGATTTTTAACAATACAAATGAAGCTAAGTGACACATCACATTTTTAAAACTTGCTTTTTAAAAGAGCTGCCAGAAGCCTCAGTCTACTGCTAATGGCAGTAGGTATTTGAGCACCAAAGAAATCAGATTTTGCTGCAAATCCAGCAAATTCAGGGAGACCTGAGGTTAGTGCTTCCTCCTCTCTCGCTCCCATCAATGGACATATACTCAGTGCCGAGGGCAAGCACTGCTGAGCACAGCTGTAGCTATGGGCAGTGCTTTATGAAAACAAGTAACATCTGAAGCAAGTTTCAGACCATGTACTGCATTTTGACCACCCTCCATCCATTTGAAATTGCAGATGGGAATCCTGCTCCTTAGTAAGAAAAATCTTTTTGACAACAATGAGGAACTGGGAAGCATCTGGTCTGCCTTCCCCTATCCTAATCTCATGGGAACAGTAGCTACCAGTCAGTAGTCTGACCTTTAGACTGGGTTGTGCTTGAATTATTCTGGTAGGCTTACCCTTTCAACCCATCTCCTGCTTTCAGTTCATCTTAATTTATTGCCTATTTCCATAATGTGCTCCTTTGGTGACCTGTGTATAAACAACAGTCGCTTATACAAATCAACATTTTTTTCATTTGGTTCAAATGCTTTCATATTTATCTGTCATCTACACAGTAGTTTGAACTAAAAATCTCTCACTTCAGCTATCCCAGGTTTTATCCTAATGTTGTATTTCCATCTCATTTGCCTTGTAACATTCACAAGAATGAATCATGAAATACATAAAACTTAAGTTACAATGCTGCTTATGTTACTGTGCTTAGAATAGACAGACCTTATCATCGCAACATGCGGAGCCATCCTAACAGTCATCAGGACCATCATAAACTCAACACGCTGCAGTATCACACATCCATTCCTAAGTGTACAGGATAAGGTTTCTCCAAAGCCTGAAAACTCCAAATACACTTTATTTCTTAACATCCCTTGAGACACTTCCTATGAACAGTCAATACCAATGGCAAAACCAAACACATTTAATTGCACCCCCAAGCACGTGCTCGCCTTTTAAGATGTTCGTTGAAAACATTTACTGAACTGCTCCCTGTGGCTCACAGGGTGTTCCGAGTAGCGGTTTGATGGACACATTGTCAGCAATGGATGCTGCTAGCAGAAATGAGTGATGTTTAGACTTTCATGTTCTACTAAGTACTAATATCAATTATGAGTTCCTGTACACAACATATCATGTTCTTGTACTTGTCAATCAGTAAATTGATCATTAATGTAGCACCAAGGCCACATTCATATCTTTGCTGTAGAGGACAGCACAACATTTCACACAAAAGCAATAAAAAAAAATAATTTCCTTGATGAAATCAAGCAGATAAACATGTTTCACAGAAAATATCAGACCCCCGCCATGATCCAGCCTTATCGATGCATGCAAACTCAAGTTTGGAGCCACTCACCTCTCCTACCCCCTTGCTACACAGCATGTACAGTACACACTTGTATCGGGAGCTTGATATTGTACATGGCAATAAGCATGAGTTTAAAATACAGCTGAGTTTCAAATATAACCACAAGAATCTATAACAAATAAGCCACAATGAAATTCTGTGTCTGTCAGGATGAGTGTGCAGATTGTCTCAGGTTGTAGAGTGAAGCACACAGGAAGCTTCTGTGTTTTACCATCTTTCTAACAGGTAGAAAGCTTCGTGTCTGCATTTTATTACCTACCCTTGAATAATTAAGACTATTTGCTCAATGGTGCAGCACCACAGCATATAAGACCAAAAAAAAAAAAAAAAAAAA
>VXBL01006470.1:119647-176262 GCA_013400195.1 Aramus guarauna | reverse complement strand
AAAAAAAAAAAAAAAAAAATATTCCTATTGAACCTCCACTGACTTTACTAACTTTTATTATAACTAGATGTCAGACTGGCAGAAGTGTGAACAACCATGAATCTCGTGTTCTAGGTCCAGGCAGCCCAGAGAGTCTCCACTCTAATCTGGCTCTGATCCCAACAACTTCATCACTTAACCTCCCTTCCTGGTTTCCCATCTTTCATCTGGAACATTAATACATACTTCACAGCCCTGATAAAAACAATTCCACTATTTCATCTTCAAAGCACTGTGCAAACTTGAAAAGGGCTATGTTTTGTCACTAGCACAGCTTCAGAGAGATGTGGTTTATTTTTGCTCAGGAAATTTCTGCCATTTAGTTCTGTTTGAAGAACGTATTATCTGGAAAAAAATCTACTTTACATGATTATAAAGTATTGTATTTAATAACATGTCTGCCAAAAAAAAAAAAAAAAAAAAAGAGGAAGCAAGGAAACATGGCACAACAGGAAAAGATCCTGGACATTAAAAGTTGGCTGGATCAGAAAGCTGCATTGTCTCTCCAAAGTACCCTGGAGATTTAGGGGATCACTGGAGTGATTCTATGCGTCCAAGACACAAGCCAGAGCAAGCAATTGTATTGCATCAAAACTCTAAAGGGCCTAAGCTTCAAGAACAGTTTGCCTTTTGCTTATATCCCCTAACTTCATGCTTAAGATAAAAACATGGTAAACCCTTCTCTGTGAAGTCAGAACCTCATCTACTGGTGTCAATGGAGATTTTTTGTATGGATGAGCAGCTCTTGCTCCTTAAGTAGGTTCCACTTCATCAAAGTTGGATTGGTACGTATTGCCATAATACAGTGCATGTTCCTTTAGGTCACGTTCTGCAGCATCTTACAGGCTTCCTTGATTTCTTGCTGGTCAGTGTCACATGACAGCTGGGGCCTGAAGCAAGGAGACTACATGGATCTAGACTTGCCTGTTGTTTCCATACACTGACCCAGTCCTGCTGCACAAACTGCTAAGTTCATGCTACTTTCACAAAATATGATATCATGTGATCCCCCCACCCTTCCTTTCTTTCAAAGGGGGGGGGGGGGGGGGGTATTGCTTTTGTTTTGTTTAATTTGTTGTAGGTGCTGACACGTGTGAGGAGAACAGCATCCCAGTTACAGTAGTTTTGGAAGCTGGATTCATTGTGTTGTGACCGGTTGGTTAGGGCTCTCTACATTTTTCCATTTCCTTGGCAGACCTGCAAGCAGTACAATGTCAGGAGACAAATTACAGAGGCATTTACCCAGTTCTGGGGCTTGTCGTTTCCTATTCAGCCTTGACCGAACTGGCATGATGTACTGAGTGCGCTCCATGGCTTGTGGGACAATTTTCTTGGCACTGCAAAGAGACTCACCATCATACTTTTTTGGACAAATGCACTGTGCTAAACAGGTAAGTATTTTAGTCCATAACCCCAGTCGGTGTAAAACCAGCATAGCTTTACAGAAATCAACACAGCTGTTTACGTTCACTGCTGCTAAGAAACCAGTCCTTTAATATCCTATCAGTTTGAGAACAGGGACTTTACAACATACAGCACTACAGGATTTGTGTTTGTTTATTGGTGTACAAGCTTTAAAATAGTCATCATAAAAGCTTCCAATACAATCACCAGCCAACATCATTCATACAAAAGCAGTATGTGAACTTTGCCAGCTTATAGATAACAAGCACATGTAATGTATGTGCTCATACCAGGTATTTTTGTAAAATCGTCCACAGCTCAGCAATGGTAAAAGTCACACCAGGGCAAGTTTACCAGAGAGGCCCACTTCATTCCCAGTAACCTGATGTGCTCTCAAATCTCACAGGGTGTTAATTCTCCTTTAGTAGTATTCTTGTCCCTAACGCTCTTTCCTTCTTCCCCCAGAGCATTTTTCCTTTATCACAACAGTCATTTCAGCCTCTGACTTCTGCTTTACTTTGCAAGCTTCTTTTAATTCTCCAGTTCCTGGCTATCTGAGGTACGGGCAGGTACCTGGTTATTTTATGCATAATCAGGCTGGACACCTCTCCTTGACAGTTCTCAGGTCTCATGCTCCATCTTGAGTTTGAGAGAGATTCACTGAAATATTAGCCAAAGTGCTTCAGCTTGTTCATGGACTCACAGCTGCATAGGAAGACCGTTAAAGCAAAAAGGAACCTATTTTTCATGTTTAAATGAAATAATGTGAGAAGTGAAACAGTAGAAACAAAGGCTCAAATTCTTCACCCTTCCACATATCTCCTCCAGTTTGACCTGTCCTGCACGATCAAGGTAGTGCTGTATCTAATGTTGGGACAAGATACCAAGCATCAGAACCAGGATTTAACTCACTCAAAGTACAATGGAGCTATGGAATATCTCTAGGTAGATACTGTTATTTTAGGATTCAGCTCTTTTATCCCTAAAACCATTCAGAAGCAAGAAGATAATAAATCACAGCTCTTCTCTCAAGGAAGAGGGGATTCCTCCTCTTCTACTGCTGTGGAGCCTCCCCCAACCCAGAAAGTGGTGTTTGGGCTGCTTGGGAAAGGAAAAGCCCAAGCAAAATCCCTTCCTCTTTAGAACAGAGGAGCAAGCAAAAATAAGTGAACTTCAGTCTAGATACCAGGGTCCCTTCCAGCACTAAAACAAAAATGCTTTTGAGAACTAGACATACTTCTAGGACAGTAACAAGGTACCTGGTGGAGCCCTGAACGCCACTCCAAGGAAAGGTTTGGAGGAGAAACAAAACAAAAAGCACATTTAGGGAGATGTAATGGATCAGATCCACTGTGGCAGGTGCAGTTCTACAGACCTAAGTTGAGGTACGTTCCCACAGAGCGGTCCTGTGTTCATACCCATGTCAAGCAATCCCATCAAGCATGCAGCCCTGATGCAAGGAAAATATATTTTCTCAAATATGCAGCACTATTATTCACTTCAAAGCCTTTCCTAATATGCTCTAAGATTCTGGAAATTATTCCTTGAACAGGTTAATTCATGAAATGGTTGGAATGCTTTCCTTCTTTGCTTACATAAAGAGTTTATCCTGTGGTTTTGTTTTAATGATTATTTGTATAATGTATTAAGTTGACAGGTAATAAACAATTTAAAGAAAAAATGTACTGGCTAAATCTATTTAACTTAAACTAGGTTTCTGCACCAACCACAAAAACATAACGCAATTCTGCTTCCTTTTGCCACCACTTTGATGGATGGTGATATTATGTAATAGGGATATTATGGAGGAGACGACTTGCATTAACGCAATACAGCAGTGCATAAAGACTTCAAAAACAGCCGCATTGCTCAATCTGGAAGTGAAGATGAAGACCTGATCTTAGAAGGAAAAGCTATTACAGGTTATAAAAAGGAACAATCTAGCTGGGGATTCAAAGCAAGGATAACAGCCACTTGGTTCATTTTCCCGGCTGCCTCCTTTACATGGAAAGGCTCAAAATTAGCAATGTCTGCACTATCTTTAAAGCCCTCTGTAATACCAGTATAGAAACACAGGGATTAGGAGAGAACTCTGGTTTAATGTGAACTTCTCATTCTCTGTTCTCTTCTGTTCCTCCTCCACCACTGCCTGAGTCATTCGGTCCCTGCATCCTCTCCCACCCCAGCACACGCACAGCTCTGGGACAAAGATTACCCTTATCACATCCCTGCATGAAGCCCTGAACTACAGGGTCCTCATACTTCATGTCAGTTCCCTTGGAGGCTGCCTCCACGAAAATTAACAGTTATTATCACCAACAAATCTATTAGGCTCCTAGATCCCATGCGTATGGGCACACACGTGTGTGTGTGTACACATCAGAAAGAAAGACTTAAAGAAAAACATTTCCTGATTTTGTTCTTTGTTGAGACATAGCTACTGGAGACATTTCTGTTTGGGCAACACGAAGACAAAAGATCAAGTAATGCAAACATGCTGACCCTTCTTAGCTTTAATCCTTTTCCCAATTCTTTCTTCTAATACATAGTGTCACTTTGCAGCTAAGTGAACCCTAGTAATGTCATGGAGTCTTTCTTGCAGAAAATGTTAAAATAGTCTAAATCATAGATTTTAGGAAGGAAGTGCTAAAGATCAACAGATAGAGAACTGCACTACTGATTCACAGCCCAGAAAATGGTTCCTGAGACTTCAGCAAGCCTGAGGGGATCTCAGAGTAACACTAACAGGGATGCTTTCTGAATTACCTGAACAAAACCAACAGGAAAACAGAAGTACAGAGGCACTGAGTCATTATCTGAACAAGTCTAACATCCGGGATGTCTCCTCATCCCATGAAGGAAGAAGAGGAAAAAAATAATCCTACTTTCTAGGAAATGACAGCTGGAAGCTGCAATGGGAATTATGTTGTTTACTGTCTCAAATGCTTTATTTTCACACAGAAGAGTTTGCTTCTACACAAACTCTTTCCTATGCCAGGGATCTCCCAGTCTTTCAGGGACCATCTACATTGTCACTGCCGTAAGACAGCGACCATCACTTCTGCGTCATGCGTATCCACAGTGAATAATAACTAGAGCCAGCCAGTCTCCCCCCATCAGACTGTGTGCACATATCCCAGGTTGAAAGTCTCATTTTCTTATCAGAGTCTATTTTCCTTCAGGCTAAATCCTTCACCATCTTTTCTCTGACTCCTGCCATATGCAAATGTCAAAGGGTCATATACAAAACAGAGGGACGGAAAGGAATGAGGATGGCAACATCTACTAACCAGGGTGGTGCTGCCTGCAGACTCTCAGTCCTGGACCAGAGGTGTTTTCCTCCTTGCTGTCTTTCAGCATAAAGGAATAAGCACTGTGCGAATAAACAGTGATAAAGGAGATCCCAAGATGCAAAAGGATTTTAACGACTGACTTTCACTGGGATCCAGATTACGCTTTGCTTGCAGTGCTCACTTTGGAGTAATGTTACGTCACTTCCCTGACAGAGAGAAGGAAGACTTTCGATCTTCTGGATTTGCTGCATCTCAGAAAATGCAGACTGTTCCTTTACGATTCAGAGAAGCGGCACTGACAAATTTTCTAACAGCTACTCAGGGACTTAAAAGAGCAGTTAAGCTTCCACACTCAAATATATCCCTTTCCCTAAAAAGATTTTGCAGGCCCCCATACCATTTGTGTATTTGGAATGGATTTCCATACTTTTGAACTGAAACAGATGGAGATTAAGTGACATGCATAAAGGGCCCAGAAAATTTTCATTTAGCAATCATAGATTTAAGAGTTTTGAGGATTAATTCAAAAAGTACTACAGAAGCCATGACAAGGTCAATGCTTCTGCTGTTTGTGCTGGGTCACGACAGAGCTCACTGCTGAAAGTCAGGCATCCTCCATGAGGCTGAACTTCCCAATGTCAAAACTCAGGATGGTTTTTCCTCCTGGAATTCTCCCTTTCCTTTTTGCTTCAAACATATACACGTTTATATATCAGACATAAATGGGTCAAAGGTTCTATAAATTAACAGTCATACTTTCTGGAAGTTTGAAAGGACAGAAATAAAGAACAATGATACTGATAACTGCTCAGACACTGTGGTCTCATGGGCTGAGACACAGGCTTTTTTTGCTGCATTTTATGCCAGGGCATTTCTGTATCTAGCCGGACGGGCTGAATTAGCATAGAGATGCCAATTCTCATCTGCCAATCAGATGAGCAACAGCCTGTTTAGCCAATGTAACTTCACCTTGTTTCACTGTGATCCTACAAGAGCTTCATTAGTTCGAGTAGATCTCCATGAACACCACTTCTGGAGACCCAAATCTGGAGACCAAATCATTCCCTAGCTTCCTGCTTCAATGTCTTTTCTGCCAACCTTCATGTTTCAGATGAGCAGGCTTTACGCCAGCAGCAACGATCGGCAGCCTGGGAGTACCTGCACCCACTGTTGCCTCCTTTCTCCAGTGCAACGTTATAGGACCTCTCAGGAACAAAATGTAAAGGCCCAGAGAAAGATCCTGTGCCGCAACAGGGTAGCAGGAGTTTCCCAGTGCTGGCTGCCATCACGATAAAAAGAAGTCATCCTCTTATTTGAGACAAAGTTGGATGAAGAAGCACAACTTCAGTAAAAGCTGCCTGGGGCTATATAAAAGGCCTTTGAAAAATATTCAAATATCCTCATAAAAATTACCCATCATATACACAGCCCCAGCTAACATACAGCAGCTGTCCTAATGTACTGAAACTCACTGTGGGTGCTTAGCGCTCCTTCTCTGACACTTAAGCCAATGTGGTATTAGACGTTTGTTGCAGAGTAGGTGTACACATGCCAGGAGTCATCCCGCAGCACTGACACCCAGATTCCCAACACCAGTGACACGCTCGTACCCTTGCATCCTTGAAGTCTCCAGAGAAAAACAGGGCCAGGCTCTAGTACTTGCATCCTTACGGAGTAACAAAAGAAACCTGTACATCCCCCAGACCCTCACAGGAATCCCAGGCACGGAAAAGCAGCAGCACTCCCAGACAGAGGGACGCGGAGGTGGCTACCTCTCACAGCTGCCCAGGATGACCTTAACCCCGATGCCGCTGGCTCTGAATAACATGACTGGGTCTTTGAAAGAGTCTCCACAAGTTTAAGAGCAAGTTAGGCAGAGAGCAGCTGTAGAGAAGAATAGAAAAAGGCCTATTTCTCAGGAAGATCAGCCTCCTGTACAGGAAGGACAGGGTGCCCAGCGTGCCAGAGATGTGTTCTTTGCCAAAATGCCAAAAAGAAGCGATAGAAAGCTGTAAGTCAGTCTGCCAGTTCCACAAGTACAAACTGACTTCCAAAGCTAACACTGGATTACAAAGAATTACTTTTTTGTTTGTGTTAAGTAACCCTCTCCCACAACACTGAAAAAAGCTCACTATTTAAGCAGTGAGTGTTGAGACCACAATAGTTAAAATAAAAACCAACTATAATTAAGAAGAGGCAAGCACTTTGGTTACAAGTTCTGCATTCCCCCTCCCCTGAAACAGTCAGTTTTCTACATAGAGAAACAAGTGTTCTGGTTATGCCATGTATTAAGCAACCAGGGAAAAAATAAAAATAATCAGAGCATGGAAATCACAAAGCAGGTTAAAACAAAAGCAAAGAATTTTCAACATCCTGACACACACAAAAATATTTAGAAGTTTAATAAGCACTGGCCACCATACATTAGGGTTGCTGTTTCCCAAGAGGCTTGACATTTTGGATACCGTGAGAACACCAAGAAATATCAGCTCTTGCAGAAAGAACTGTTGTTAAAAATCTAAAACCCAGTTTGAAATACAAAGACTAATGCACAGCATTAAAATAATAGCTGGAACTGTCAGTTTGAGCTCAGTGAGAGCAGAACTACTCAGAGGAAGCACGTGAATCTGCCAAGTGATGTACTGCGGAGGTTTTTGCAAAACGTTGCCTCGCATCCTTGTGCCTACAGCTGAGGCCATCGACAAGAGCTGAAAGAAACTGCATCTGCTCCAGGGCAGCCACTACTGACTGACTTGTGTTTCTCCATCTACTTTCAGAAAGTCACCTCTGCGATGCAGTTGACCACTTCTGACCAAGAAAAACAAAATCTCCTGCAAATCCCACACACAACTGTTCCTGCAGGTCTTCTTCCATTAATATCTCCTACAGAGTCATCTCTACAAGGCAGATAAACTACCCCACAAGCCACAGCACAGTCACAGCTGGTCTATAGGCAGGCAAGGCACACAGAACTGCTGCTTCCAGATTTGGAGAGGAAATTCCCAAAGGCTTTCCTTTGGAGGGCAGCAGAATTACTAACACTGAAGCCAAACTCTGCAACCACAGATATTTCCTTGAAGCACTCATGACAATAAATTATATTGCCTTCTGAAATAAACATGACATCAGTCAGGACAAATGCAGTGACAGGACTGATCACTGTATTTTCAGGTAAATAAAAAGGGGGGTTGATCTGCTTAAGGTCAATTCCAGTCATGTCAGTTCATGTTTGCATCATTTTTATTATTCATTTATTTCATTTGCTTTACATTCCTAGAATCCCAAGGTCTTCACAACAAAGACCTCAATGTCCTTTTTGCTACAGAAACAAATAATAGCGCCCAATTCTGCTGATGCAATCACAAAGCCATAAGCACATCCACCCAGGAGAATTTTTCCATGCCATACAGCTCCCAAATGTCACAGGGGGTCTGGATACAGTCACTACTGCTGTTGATCTTTAGGATCCAGAGATCAAGAACTAACTTTATCATTCTACTCTTTGATGAGCTTAGATATCATGGTCCCTGGAAGTGATGACGACCATCTGTGTTTGCCTACAGTTATTACAGAGTCACACTATATGAATCGGAGATCACTGGAAAGGTTCACTGACTTCAGAGCTTGTGTCAACATACACCAGGTGAGAATTTGACTCTTTCTTTGCCCAATGGAAAGACAAAAGCACAGAGCTTCCGCTCCTGAACTTGTGAGACAGATTTGTGCACCTTGGCTCTCCTGATATTTCCAGTTGGCTGAATGAGCTGAATTTGTGCTTAAAAACAACCAACTCTCCCTTGAAAAACAGTATTTATCACATTTATCCTAGAAAAAAGGGACAAGTTATAAACACATACCTCTGCCCAGAGAGCACCAGTGACAGCCATAGAACCACATGCATTTAATTAACTCATTACGTAAAGCGTCAGGCAATTTTTGTACAAAATTCTGACCTGGGTCAACTGCAGACCCAAAATAGGTGAACAAAATCTGCATGGAAGTGATATCACTTGGAAACTTTAAATGTTTTCTGAAAGCAGAATATGTCAGTGTAAATCCACCCTGCACATCAGCAGACACAGAGCCCTCTTAAACTTTGAGATGTGAGAGGTAGCGTTTATTTACACTGCAGCATCCCAGAGATTTCCAGATTTCTCCCAGAGCACCAAAATCACTGGGAACTATGACCATGCAGTCACTCCCTCTTGATCGTGTGTTACTTAGCAAGGAGGGAAGAAACAAGCTTGCCATAAGCAACAGCAAGTAATTAAAGATATAAATAAAGATATGGATGTGCAAAAGTCCTTTAAATGGCTGGTAGAAAGCTGTATGGTTTTCAGCCCATCTAACCGCCAGCAAATCTTCATAACACATTCTGAAACCAAAGGGAGCTCATTTCCTCCAATATTATAAAATCATAGAATCATAGAACAGTTTCAGTTGGAAGGGACCTTTAAAGCTCATCTAGTACAGCCATCTCTGGTGTAGGAAAGGGTGTGCTGCCCAGGTGGGTTTCACCTGCCTCCAGAAGAGCCTGAGTGGCTTCCCAACCCTGGGATAAGCTCTGTTGCTGAAAGCTTTCTGGGTGATATTGGAGCTCCCAACCTCAGCCTCTTCTGGCAGCCCCCAGCTGCCAGCCCTCCAGTTTGATCCCAAATGAGTCTTTTTGGTCCAAAAAAATTTTGCACATGGTTCCAAATGAACTCTCTGCCTACTCATCTGTCTTTAAGATCAAGTGAAGTTGTATCTGCTACAAAGAAATCTAGCTAAATCAAACCTCTATTGCAGTTCTTAAATCACTTGGACACAAGCTAAACTGCAAGGTGCACTCATCAAAGGGTTAAAACACATGCCTAGCTGTCATGCTAGTGCTGCAATTTTGATTATTTTTAGAGTACATAGTTTTTGTAATTTATAAAAGCAACTTAACCAAAAGTTATTGGTTTATAGCTTTTTTATTACTCACACTGTAATAAAAATATGAAAGCATAATTTTTTACCATCTCAGCATATCGATGCCTTGCAATGATCCAGTACATTACATTAAGACCAAGAGAATAAAAAGGCAATAGCACACGTGTCAAAAGCTAATATAGATATCTGCATGTACTAAGCGCTGTTATATTTAAGTGGTCTTCACAAGAAGAGCCAAATTTTCTTTTATACACAGTACAACCCTTGTTTACATGTCTGCTCAGAGCAGCGTGATTAACTTGACTGGGCTTGGTAACAGAGCAGCACTCTTTGGCCCGAAGAGTGAGATACGATATAATTACCCTCTCAGGAGAAGGCTAAAGGCAAGCCTCAGAGCTAACCTTCTCAGACACTCACGTACAATTGTGTCTTGGCATTTAATTAGTCTGATCTGACCTGAAAACATTTGCTATCACATCAGCTCTGTGAAGGAATGCGCAGCACAAAGCCAAAGCAGCAGTGACTCAAAACAAACCCAACCTACCACTGTAAAATAGAATTAAACCCAAAATATATAATCAGTGTCTTAATAGTTTTAAAATCACTAAGTGTTGTTAAATATTCATCTCTGACAAGTATCAGCAGCACTGAGCAGAAGACACTGAACTACCTCTGGTCCCACCAGCTGTAGAAGAGCTCATTAAAAATGCATCCAAGAAACAATTTTCTCATGCTGCAAGTCAAGTTTTATTTAAACAAACCAAAAGCCAGACAACTAAGAAACCCCAGGGAACGAGGCACCACACACATCTAAGAATCTGCGAGGCTTTGTGCTGGAGAGCAATCACTCAGCCTGAATGCCTGGGCTGGACTCTCTATGAGAATGCAAAGAGCTTTCCACTTCCCTCACGAATCCTTAATTCCTCAATCCGAGACAATGCTGTTAGGAGGTTAAACAATTGGCATTTGAAGCCAAATGCAAGTTATTAAATACAAAGAAAATAAAGGTTTCTAATACTTGGTTTTCTGTCTTAGTTCATACTTTGCTTCCACAGTGTCGTGGTTTAACCCCAGCTGGCAACTAAGCCCAACTCAACCGCTCGCTCACTGCCCCCAGGCAGGATGGGGGGGGAGAATCAGAAGGGTAAAATACTTGTGGGTTGAGATACAGTTGAATAGGTAAAGCAAAAACCACACAGGCAAGCAAAACAAGGAATTCATCCACCCCTTCCCATCAGCAGGCAGGTGTTCAGCCATCCCCAGGAAAGCAGGGATCCATCACACATAACAGTGACTTGGGAAGACAAATGCCATCACTTCGAACATCCCCCCTTTCCTCCTTCTTCCCCCAGCTTTCAATGCTGAGCCTAACATCATATGGTATGGAATATATCCCTTTGGCCAGTCTGGGTCAGCTGTCCCGGCTGTGTCTCCTCCCAGCTCCTTGTGTACCCATAGCCTACTCGCTGGTGGGGTGGTGTGAGGAGCAGAAAAGGCCTTGACTCTGTGTAAGCACTGCTTAGCAGTAATGAAAACAGCCCTGTGTTATCAACACTGTTTTCAGCACAAATCCAAACCATAGCCTCATACTAGCTACTATGACGAAAAGTAACTCTAGCCCAGCCAAAACCAGCACACGCAGGTATCAGCAGGTATCAGTACTTTGTACTCAGAGTCCAGTGTTGGATGGCACGAACCTAGTGCCACATGTCACCCAGGATGTATTATCTCTTGAAATTCCACAGCTCCTCAGATTTTCCTCCACCTGCTGCCAGCACTTACCTCCTAAGATGTGGCCCTTCAAGCATGCATCCTAAATGCTCAACAGCCCCTATTTCAAAGCCCCTGGTCTTGTTCTTTCACTCCCTAGGTCTGCTCCTCACCATAGAGCTTTGTGTAGTTTATTTCAGAGGCACCTTTATTACAGTCCTTCTTACGCAGCCTGAGACATAGACTGAATGCTGACCAGTGAGTGAACAGCGTGGGAAATGGAGCAAGGGAGGTGTGTGTGTGGGGATGGAGGAATCACAAAGCTTCCTATGGTGAAGAAGAATCAGCTTCCTTCTTGGTTGCTCCTTGCAGATGTTTGGGTTTTCTCCAGAGTCTGCATGTCTAAAACAAAATTCTGATCTTTACTCCAAACTCCCCATAAACTCATTCCTCAGTCAGCAACTACCTTCACATTACACTATTTACCTGTAGTCCATGCCCACTGTTTGACTGATACCTTTTTCTATTTTTCCCCAATCCAAACAGCACCTTGCACACCCTGGGTTCCCCTCCACTTACAGGTACAGGTCTTGTCTCATCAGTCCCAGTCATTGCAGGATCCTTTTCTCTGTCCTTGAATAGATGTAGACTTCTGTTTTGGCTATCTACCTCCAGCCAAGGACTCATACAAACAACATGAAAAATTGACCAGCACTTTGACACATCAACCCTCTCTGCATCCCTCCACTGATGAACTAACACTCCTCTCATCTTGCAGCAAGGGACAAACTTTCACCTTTTCTCCAGCCTATTTTCAAAGCAGTCTTTTTCTTTGCTTTCCCTCACACAGTCACTAACATTTCAGAGGAGCTGCCATAATTGTAAGGAACCGCATTACTATTTTCAAGTACTTCCTTGAAGCTGCCACTTGCCACACCACCTAAGAAAAACTAAATACAGGTAAGTTTGTAACATGTTCTTTCTAGCAGTTATTACACTGACCTCAGCAGAGTAGCATCTCCTCATGCTTCCCCTTCTGGGGGGAATGCCCTTCTGGGCTTCAGAAATAGTCTTTTTGTTCTGCAGTAACACAGCAGCAAATACAACAGTCCCAACCACGCTAACAACAAAAAACAAAGCGACATAAATTATGTTACTATAGTCAAGCTAGTTCTTATGTCTCTCATGCAACACACTGGCCCATCTACCTATCCATTTCTAATACTACTCCAAAAATTACAAGTAATATCTTTTTGACTAGCTACAATAAACATGCTTGTCAGCCCTACTATGTTTGCATCCACCGTAAGTTTAAAGACTTTCCAGAAGCAACATATAAGGCCAAGACTGACAGGAGTCCCATACAGTGGGGCATGAAAGCCCAGCTGAGTTTCATTCCGCTTTTACTTTCGCATCCTCATTTTGGTAGGACAATCTCCAGAGATGTCTATTCATATGCAATGTGAGGTCTCCTTTTCCTTCCCTGTGCCAAAAATAATGCATTACCATCTGTTCACAACTAACAGACATGAACTGCTTTCACAATGATCTTGTCTAAGAGCTGGAAAACTCACGCCAGTCTCTGCCCAACAGAAACACACACTAAGACAAAACCAATGAAAACACAACAATGCCATCCCCTTAACCATGCACGTCCATCCCCCCTCTCGTGTCACCAGCAGAAAGACGAGAATTAATAAGAATGCTGCTTCCCAAGAGCTTTGCTGAACTGAACAAGGAATAGATCTGTCTCGTTCTGTTTTATTATTTATAACACCCCAAATCTCTCTCGTAACCAGTCAGTGCAAAGGCAGTGACAAGAAGTGAATATGAATGGAAAGCTTCGTAAACATACAAGAAATAATGCCAAAAAAATCACAATAAATTTCTTAGAAATGAGAACTCAGAACTTCAAAGTCAAGTCAACCGAAAAGCAACCTGTCAGGGCAGTAACAAAGGCAGTCGGTGCCACGTGCACGGCAATTACTCCATCTGCAAATTCTGTTGAAGAGCAGAATTGACTATAAAAAGGATCACATCCAGCAACGAAGGCCTTCCCCACTAGTCAAATGAAGAAAATACATCCTTCCAAAGACAACATAAGCAAATGAGAGGAGAAAGCTAGGTGAACAGAACAAAAGGGACATCCTAAAATATTTGTTAGAGTCCGCTTTGGGATTTTACATGTGTAATTGAGAGCTACTGCAACTGCAGAGTCACTATTACTGCATGGTTATCATCAGCTCAGAATGTTTCTTAAGGTACTTGGCTCAGAGGGAAGAAAAAGAAGATCAAGGACACGTATAGTTGTGCTGCTAGCATCAAACTGCTGAAATAGAAATAACGTATAATGAGAATTTTTCTTGGTATACTTAACACTGCTGCATGTGGAAATGGAAATAAAATGGAATTCTGCCTAGAGTTTGGATTACCTACTGATTTTAAGACCTAGACCAAATAATGACAATTGTTTCGAATTGACTTTGTGCAGAAGCACATGCTCCGTTATAGGCCTCAGCCTATATTAATAGAAAAAATAGGTTTTTTCCTAGGATCTAAACGTATTCCGCAATTCCCATACACAATCATAGGACTATCCAATAAGATTTCTGGTTCAGAGCACTGATGATCTACACACACATTGCCTCATATTAAAAAAAAGATACAGTGGTTTCAGTGACCAACCTTACAGGTGCTTCTTACTGCTCAGACAGTGGCTGACCAAGTAGGCACCCTAGTCTGTCCAGGCTGAACTTCCAAATGCACCCTCAGGATGGAAAAGAAAGAGCATTGCCTCTTCAGCTCTCACTGGTACCTCTGGCCACGTGGAAGACAGATCAGCAGAAGAGGCAGACAAGTGCTCTTGAAGAATAATTGCAATTTACTACATTGCTGCTCATTATACTTACCTCAATGTTCAAAACAACTCTTCTTCAGGAGCCTGCCTGACTTTGGATGCGGGGATATTAAGGCTTCCCGTATTGTTTCCTATCCTGGAGAATCACTAGCAAATACTGAATAGTTCATGGATAAGAGATGCATGATGACACTTGCTCTGTTTTTAAACCATCTTATGGAGAATTTTTAAAAGATCAGCTAACTCACAAGGAAGATCAACTGCGTGTTTCTCAGATGCCATTACGTCTAAATAAAACAAGACCATTTTCAAGATTAAACTGATAAATTCATATCCCTGACAATGCAAGTCAAATCACTCCTGTTTACTTCAGCCCTCTCAAGATTTTATCTTAATATATTCACGCTTCCATCACCATTTTAGCTTAACAAGTATGACTTCAAATAGGAAGCTCACATCTTTTTGGGAAGGCAGTGGAGGGGAGATTTCCACTTAATCCTGCACATATTGAGGCAGAAATTAATTCTTTTGCTCCATTAAAATGAAGCCTAAAAACAAATTTTAAAAAAAATATTTTTTTTTTTAATTATTCCTGTTGTTGCAGAACTACCAGCACATATGTCACTGGAATAGAAAGATCAGTCTTGTAGGTAATAAGTTTTATTGAGTTCTCAGAACCATATCATCCGTCCACAAGACTTTTTAATTTGCCACATGAATAGTTCAATGTAACATCAGCTCTTGGAGTAGTTGGGTAGGACAGAGATCATGCTGAGTGCTTTCCTGAGCCAAACAGAAGTATTCTCCAATGTGCGCACAGATTAGAGAATATTTTTTTTTTCCCTCCACAGCAGTATTTAGATGACTTTTTATCTCTTCAGGAGCAGATAGCTAATTTATATATGGCTATTTTCATGCAAACTTTATCTGCATCTTGTTTGACCACACTAAAAACAAATGGAAAATCTCAAGGGCTGATATTCTATAGCATGGGGGGGTGTGTGTGTGTGTGTGTGTGTAATCTCCCATAGTGGTAACTGAGACCAATTACTGGGGAGTTCACACCACAGCCTTGTAAAAACCACAGTCCACTTGAATGGAGAGTACTCAAGGCTGAGGGCCAAGTGTTTTACTTAGCTTAAACCAAAAAGGTAACCTATCAAGGAGTTACAATCAGTCAAAATTAAAACAGAATGAATCACAGAACTCCACAGAGTTTGACAGACATGAGCCCTTCCAAAAGGCTTCAGCATTTTCCTTTTTACCTGCTCATATGAATCAATACTGCACAATCAGAACAAATTCCTGCTTAGTGCTCCACGGGTCTCTCAGGACCCAGAAGAGGTCCTGGGGTGAGACAGTACAGCAGGCAATGGGACAAAAGGACAATAATTAGTGGCAGTTCTGACAAGCTGGGATACCTCTGGAAGTGATAAATCCTGGGGCTTGCATATATATCTCGTATTATTAAGAAAAGCCAAGCATCCTCAGACTTGAGCAATATTTGAAATCCATGTCTGGTTTCAATGGCCATTGCTTGGCTTTACTTTCTTACGACCCCACTCCTCCCAAAATTTTACCCTAAAAATACAACCAAACACAAAGCTTGGGGGAATGGAGGGGGGAAAAGTACTTAGTCAACCTGTCCCTCCCACCATCAGTAAAGTCAGTCCATTCAAAACACCTGAAGTATTCAAATAGTACCAGGTACTCAAAACCTAGGTAAGAGCATCTTTCTTTGCATGAGTAGATTCCTCATCCCTCCTCCTCCCATCCCCATCATCTTCAGTTTCACCGAAGGTTCTTGCCTTTTCACTGTCTTAACACATTTTAAAATTTTAAATGAATCTAGTATCTGTATCTCAGTATAAAAGTGGTGGTGGGGAAATCACTTGACTGGACATTCGTAATCTTGATTTTGCAGTATTTTAATTATGTTCAGTGAGGAAATTATTTAAACTCAATCAATATAAGCCACATTTAACTCAAATTAAGGACAAACACAAAATTCTATAGCAATTGGCTAGAGAGATTTAATTGAAATTGATGCAACTTCTGCCTATGCATAAGCCTAGGGTAAGTAGAATACCTGTGTACTAAGTGAAACATTTATCTGCAAAAAGGGATACATTTAGTAGTATTAATCCTAAATAGATGACAGTATTGTAATTGGTTTTGTGGAGGAAAGAAAAAGGCAATTAATTCAACTTATATTGAACAAGATACATCAGGGTAAAATATTGACAAAGCAGATGATTCTGTTCTCCTATGCAGAATGCCAACTGGCATCCAGTTTAAAAGAACCAAACCAAAATAAGAATGAAGACGTCAACCATTTGAAAGACTACATTGCACATAACTGGATCACAAGCAAATTACTTCTCTCTGCAGGAATACGAGATGAGAAAAGCTCTACTGTAGTTAAGGGAAGCAACCATGTACTTTTTCAAAACCCGCATGTATAAACGTGCAAATATTTACACGTGCTTTCCCTTTGTGGCCAAGGCCTATGTGACCTCAGGGACTGGGTACCAAAGGCAGGAATCTGGACAACTCGGTCATCCTGTGTCCAAAAGACACAATAGCACAGTACTTGGTATTCTGTATTGTTCTATGATAACAGAACTCTGTGTTAGTAACAATTTGGAGGGTATCACCTCTCACTACCCTTCCAGTTAACAGGTGAAGGAAACCCGTAAGAGGAGGGCAGGGTCACCTTTAAACAACCCACACAATTGTAACTATCACAGGCATAGCCCAACATACCTCTCACTGCAGAGCCTTGGAAAACAAGCTAGCCAGAGTCCTCATTCACCGTCTAGAGACGCTCCTACCGGGAAGCTGGAGCCAACCATCACGCGTACAGATCCTCTGGGCTGTTCCCAGCCATGTTTTGCCAAAGCTGCGGCATTAAGAGTGTCCTAAAACTGCTGCCTTCATGCAGGCAGTGATGACCTAGGCCTCCATTTTTCATCTATGCAAGGTTTTTAAAACCCCTGGACGGGGTAGGGGTAGCAGCAGCAGTGGCTGGACTACTCTAACCATCTGATTGCTGCCACCACCAAGGGTCTACACCGCAAGTCTCTTTCATATCCCCTTTCCACTCCCCATCCTGCCTACAAAACATAGGCTTCTAAGAACAACGACCTGCCTGAATAAATTCAGTGCTGAGATCTCTCCACTCAGCAGGAAACAGGTATGATCAAAGAGCACATGACGCATCCTCTCCCAACAGCCAGAGACCTGCATACATCGGTGTTGACTTTGGACACGCTGGCCTCCAGCACAACTCAGACTTCTCTATTAGCAACATCAGCATCTTGTGAGAGCAGTCCTCGTGCGAGCTGACTATCTCACAATTCTTGCTTGTAGGTATACTATACCCTCTTCAAGGGGAACATTTCTTTAGAAAACAGTAGTTTAGAAACCACTGTTCTAAAAGAGCATTAAATTTACAAAAATCACACATTCAAAGCAAACTGTCAAACAAGAGTTCCTCAACCTTAATTGAGCTCCCTTGTGTATTTACAGTATAATACAGACTTATATATTCCTGGGCTATTTTCCTTCCCTACCAGCTGTGCCTCATTTATGGAGCAGGGAGTTACTGAATATTTCTCTTCACCATTTTAATTCTATATCTGGTTATTCAATCTCCAGTAAACATTATCCAGCCTCTCCACTGAATGTAAAGCTGCCAATTCCCTTGTGACATTTTATAGTGCTCTCCCAAACAGCCTCTAACTCATTTAAACCCCAAATGTGTAATAAATAAATAAATAAACTGCTTGAAAAACATATCAACTGCACACAGAAAAGGTCAGACCAAAAGGTCACAATTTGGCAAATGTTTTAAAAAAATCACACACAAAACCAAACAAACAAAAACCAAAACAAAACAAAAACCCACCCCAACAACTTGTCGTATAAGTGGGAAGCGTCAAAGAAATCCTTGCTATAAAACTACTAGCAGCTATGTGTAATTTTATAAAATGATGACCTGAGGCTTGTGCTATTAATCATTCAAGGCAGAGACAATTTCAACTGTTGCTGCAGATGCCTCCTGGGCACCCCTTGCCTGGCTGAGAAGGCTGTGCCCCCTGCGATTGGAGATGCTCAGGGACTTTCACTCTACCTTCAAACCCAAGAGGCTCTCACTGTCACACAACAGCCGAATCCCAAAATGCACCAAACATGTTGTTTCCAGGCAATACAGTGTCAGCAGTTCCCACAATCACTTGGGATTTGTTCTTCTCTTACTGCCTGGGTTGCAAATAAATTTCTTTCTGTGCTCTCTATTTTTTTTCCTGAAGTCAGCAGTATGTTAATCCTTGGAGAGTTACCAAGCTGCTCTTTAGGGATGTAGTTAAAAAAACCTAGTGTTTGGCAAACAATATTATTGCCATAGAACTCTAAAAGAAATTAAAAAATCAGAAAGCAAATTTCTGTAATATATAGAGTTTTGAAAATATGATCACATTACTGTGTATAGATTTGCACGTATTTTTCATGCATTCTGCTTTAAGATGAGCTGTAAAAGGAAGAAAATTTATTACTGCACCCTTTTTCTCCCTCTTCTTGGTTTTATGAACTGCAAAGGAAGTTTTCCCACACAACCCCCTTTTTTTTTTTTTGCCTTTCTTCATAAAATTAAACATTCAAGTCTCATCTCCCTCTGAACATGTCAGAGCTAGCAAGCTTATGCTATCACGGGTAGCAAACAAAATCTGATTAACTGAAATGGAGGGGATTTTCTTTTTAATAGTATTTAAACCTATTAGATGGTGACGAGAAACTTCTGATTCATTAAAAACACTTGAGAGAAAAAGCTTGTTGCTAAGTATTCAGCAACACTGGTCTGTCAGTAATGCACAGAAAGCTCTTAATCCATAACCATGGATCCCACAAAGAAAAGATGAACCAGCAACAGCCCTGCTAGTTCAGGTGACATGCAGGGGGAAAAGCTGCATAAAGTCATACAATGAAAAGAAAAAAGAAAATATATAAAATATTCAAAGGGTTGGTGTGGTTTTCTCCTCCAATCACAAGCAGAAGTAAACGAATTTCTATTCTCTAATGTGCTTTCCTTTACAAAATTTGTTCCAACTTTATCTGTTTTCAACAGAAGCGCTAATAGGCTGTGTACAGAGCGGAAGTGCACATGTAATTTAGATATAATTTAGCAGCTAAATTATCTTTGTGGTAAAGGTCCATTACTAAATCACTTCACTGGAAAATTAATAACAATGAAATAGTTATTAGCATCCCTTGGACATATATGCCATCCTCAGCATGTTTTTGATAATAAAGTGGTCCTTAGCCCTTTGCCAGCTAATGCCGTAAATACATATTAACTTGCTTCAGAATACACAGGACCCTTTGCTAGAAAACCAGCTAGAAACTAAAGATGAACCGAAATCTTTGCCTCACACTTAAAGGCTACAATGTTTTGTCTGATGCTCATTCCATAGTCAATAAAAATGCAGACTGAGTTTTTAAAGAAAAAAATCCAATCTATACAGGAGAGGAAAACCAGAAAGCAAATTGATAGCACTAAGTACAGGGCAGGAACTCTCGAAAGCAACGTTCAAACTAGATGATACAAGAAGAAATTCTTCAGGCAGCAAAATTAAAGACTAAAGACATTTTAAAATACTCTAAAAGTGACAGTAGAAGAAAGCACTCAAAAGTAGTTTCTATTCTACAGCAGAAGATAACAATATGGTTCAATTTTAACAAGTAACACAAGGCTGTTAAAGTCTAAATTTAATAACTGCTGTTTAAGGCAAGTAACCTGTACTCAAGAGTTTAAAAGAGCTGGCTGAGGGGAGGCAATAAAAAAAAAAACAACCACCCACCTGTTTATTTTCATTAAATCTTAGAATACTTGTGTCATTCCAGGAGAAGAAAAGAAAGCTAATGTTATGTCAGAATTTAAATACAATGAATGAGTGCTTATCAACCTGTCAACATAATATCAGTTCTAGCTAATCTAAGGAAATGAATTACATTTGTCTTAAAATTAAAAGACAATCAACATAAATTTATAAAAAACGAGATCTTGTCAAATTAACCAGTTGTTTTCCTCAGCACACTATGAGCCTTACAGAAATACAAGGGTTTGTAGCTTATTAAAGCAGATGGGAAGAGCTATTTGATTATTGACTGGGAGTACCTACCTAGCAAACAAAAATGAGGTATTAGAAGGTTCATTTAGCCTAGAAGGAAAGTCTACTGTGCTCCGGCGACTTTAGGTTGAAGGTAAGTTCAGACTTGAAGTGTAACATCATTTCTAGGAGCTAATAAATCTCTGAACAGCGTTGTAGAGCCCACTGCTGGTTCTGCAGCAATAAACTGTTAAATGAAATTCTGATTTTTGAAGGGATGAAAGAAGGGGAACTACCTGTCCATGAAGCAAAAAGCGAATCCCAGGTAATCACACAGATGACAGCTCTGCCCTCACCTGTACCCAAACTAATTTCAAAACATAAGAATACATGCTCAAGAAAGATTTATATTTACACATGTGCTTCCTCTGCAGGCTGCTCACACCCTGACTCAGGGCAAGAACAGCCCCTCGCAGACAGAAAGACACGTGTTTCAGTGATGAACAGATGTTAATGCACCGCCAGTGCTGCCAGACTACTGGTATTGACCTTCTAGAACAATTATTAAAGCAATAAAATGAAAATGAATAGTTACCTAGCTACTGCAAATTGATGTTATGAAGATGAGTCCTGAAGTTATTACAAAATTTTGCATGCTTCATAAACCATTAAATACTGAGATGTAACAAGGTAGCTACCAAAGTAGTCAGGAAGCGATCACTAGAAAATAAACTAACCAACTGTTTAGCCCAGGCCCCAATTACACAAAGCAGTAGCCAGCTAACCTCATCAAGCAAAAGTCACCATCTATCGCATCAAAACACCCAGAAAACATGAGCTGAAAAACAAATAGGTGAAAACGCATCTCCATGGGCATCACACATGACAGTCATGGCTGCCGTACTTTCCATCAAACATTATCAAGCAGAATGGCACTGATACACCCCGTGATGTTTAGAAAGGCAGAAGGGACCAAGCTGGAGTTATGTTAGCCTGGGCAGGAGGCAGAAAGCCCCCACAGCAGACCATAAAACATAAAACCAACTGAGTGAATCAAGCTCAAGAAGCATTGCATCCCAAGTGAAATGAAATCTCTTAAGATACTTGCAGGCTAATGCAAAGGAAGCAACACAGCAAGAGTGTTAACATCTGACAGTTACTCACGAGATGATGCAGTTAGCTTAGTTACACTTTCCTGATTATCCTTAAAGGACACAAGTTTCCAAAGGATTGGCCCATTTCTGGTTCCACTGAAGCCACTATGGTATTTGCCATTGATGTCAGCAGGAAAAGGCTCACAATCACTACCAGTGAGAGTTACGTGCCTTCTGCCTACTTACAAAGACGACAGTAAGCAATGTCTTTGGGTTACACACAAGCAAGATGTATTATCTCTATACCACCTCTCAGCTGCTTCACTGCCCCTCTTTCAGCTTCAGACTACTTGAATTCCTCCAGAATATTTGTCTATTCACCAGGTAAGCTACAAAATGTCCTCAGACACCCATCCCAGCACAATTCAGGGGTTTTTTTGGCAGAACAAGGCCACATGGCTCCAGAACAAAGACCAAACAGCCTTTATAAACTACTAACCAGGTAACAGTGCAGAGTTTCTGGGGAAAGATCAAATAAATAAAACTACCCATAGGTATCAACAGTGCCCAGATATACAGAAATACAGCCAAAGGCACGTTTGAGGCTTTGCTAGCTTTAGGTTATATCTTGCCTCATCTTCCAATGTGTTTGGAACATTAAGGCAGATTCTCTGTAATATATATATAAAAACTTGTGAACACAAGTGTATATGTTACAGTATAGAGTTATTTTTACTTGAACTTGTTTGAAATGGCCTACATAACTTATGGCTAATGTATTAACTATTGTAGCTTTCCCAAAGCCATGTTGATAAAACCTTGATGTTTCATCATGTGCAGTGTGTATATAGTGGTCTGGACTTTCTATCATTTAAAATTATTTGTTTGGAAAAGTTGTAACTGAAGTGTCCTACATATGGTCTATAGCACAGGCTGCACATTTTATTCCCCCACTTTGAAGTCAGACAACATAAATATAAGCTATAACAGTCTGCAAAGTCAGAGAAAATGTGGTTCTCCCAATGTAAAAAAAAAAGTTTTTAATTTTAACATGTAACATTCAATTTTAACAACTGTTTTCAGTGGTTTTACAATTACTTATGAACCAACAAAGGAGGAAAATCAGATTTTCTTGCTTCTACTCCTCTCCTCACAGTAGTGAGGAGCTGATTCAGGAGATGTTACAATATACACAATTAGGGTCACAAATATTTGCATAATCTAAAAGGGCAGAGTTCAACATGCAGTAGTCACTCATGTTCCATTATTCATAAATGCTCTGATAGCATTTCCACAAACACCCAGTAGTTAATGAATCCTGAAAGCTTTTACTCAAACAATTATTCCTCATGAAAATGTGTTCCAAAGCATATTATTTGTTACTCTATTTGCTTCTCTCCATTTAAATTTCAATTGCTGAGCAGGAAGCAGAAACAAAACCTTCACCGTTGGGTGACAGACACTGCAGAACAAATTATGAAGGTGAAGGAGCTGATGAGCATACACTAAATAAAAATAAGGCCTTCAAAGTACATCATTGTGAACATCACTACAAAACAAGGGTCAGCTTAGGAATTATTTATCAGCCAAAAGGGGGATACAACTGATGAATATTATTTGCTATTTTCCGTTCAAAACAGCTGCAATTAACTCTGCTATTACCTGAACAGTTAATCTACAAAGTACTGACACTAGGGAACAATGCAGCGATGCCCAGTTCCAACTGATAACCATGGGAATTGCATTACAAGAGCCACTTTCAACAGTGTCTCTAACCCTGCCTTCTACAAGAAAGGGCTATTTTCTGGGAACGCTGGAGCTCAGGGCTCAACAGCAGCCACGTAACCTCACAGCCCTCCACAATGCACCAGCCAGCAGCAGAGAAAGATGTTCAGGAATGCTGAAGGCAGATGCTCTACATCCTCCCAATCGCTCACAGGCGAAGCAAGTCATGGCTTGATAAGAAACAGGTTTTATGCACAGAACTTGGATTGAAAGAAGAGTGGAGAGGGGCAAGTCACTCCAACTGGCTTTGAAGTCTGACCTGCCGGATAAAGCAGTTTCTGCCACGCCGCATAACGGTCTGCGCTCCCCCAGGAGATAGGCCAATCTTCACGCATCACAAGGGAGAAAAATCTGGTCGTTGTGCTTGCAGTCCTCTCCTCGCCACGGGTGAAAGGTGCATCAGGAGACATTACAATCTGTTTCCATCTGAATTACTTGAACTGATAAGCATTTTCAAGTGCCTGAGTTTCGCCTCCCAGGGAGGCTGGATCTGGGAGCTGCCCCATTATATCTGCACGCTCTCTCACACACATACATCCTCCCTCTATGGAAGAAACATTTGTTGTAAACATATGGAGAGGCCCTGCTGGAGGCCAGCATTTAATGCTCTAGTTAATAACATTTTTGAAGGAAAAAAAAAAAAAAAGAGAGAGGGAGAGAAAAAGAGAAAAAACTAAATTCAGTAGGATGTGAACACAAACAAGGCTCTCAGGTGTAACAGGATTTGCTAAGGTTTGAGGAAGCAAGCTTAAAGACGTCCTAGGGCTTTAATATATAAGGGACACTGCCCCCATAGAGTACATGAGACAACTGTCTGCCTACATATATACACACACAGAGGAAAGGGGGATTCATCCCATTTGTGGTCATTTTGAGGCATGCTGAAAGCAATTTGCATTCTCAAATACAACAGAACAGTTGTTTTTAAATGTCAGACAACATTTAGCTGACTTGTCTTGCATGGTCCTCCTCTTCTGTACAGGGAGTAGCAGCCGTCTGGCTGATGCTCTGGGTTGTTTTCCTCCTGGCTGAATTTTTCACTTTAGCTGCCAGCATTTTTGTTCTTTGATGACTGGGTTTTTAAGCTGGTACCCACTGCTAATGATAATGGCTAGTCAGGTCTATTACAGCGCAGTTTAATACCGACAGCCTACATCCCAGAATGGGGAAAAAACCAAGAGAGTTGGATCACAGAGAGGCAGAATGTGTGGGTATAGATTTCGCTCCAGGATCAGCTGCGTCTTCCTTGACTAATTAATCTGTAAGATCTGAACAGTCGGTACAATGGAAAAAAATGGGTCAAGTTGGCAGCATGGGACTTCAATAAATAAAAATGAGGCATTAGCTTAGACTGTGTCTGTGCTTTGTCCGGGTTTGAAAACAACACAATATAAAGTACAGTCTTAGAAAATGAAATGAACTGATGACAAATTTGATGTGGGCACACTCTGCAAGGCAGCTTGTTCTACATGCGGGGAAGACAGCATCAGTACCCTTACAAAAGACCAGACCATGACACTGTCAGGATGCAGAGATGGACAATGCATGCTTAATGTACGAAAATGAAACAGGCTTCTGGCAGGGAAGGGTATCATATAAAAGATAAAGGCAAATATAATCCATATAGCTACAGTTTTACTTTAAAATTTATATTTAGCATGTGTTTCTTTTCCAAAGTCTGAGAAGCTCAGACATGCATTCCCAAAGAAGGAAGCCCAGTATTCCATCCTGTGTGTTACTACTTGTTTTGCTCATTCAGTTTGTGATTTGTGGAAGCAGAGCTGAAGGACTGACCACCACAGTGAATCTCATCATTCCTCACTGCAAAATGAGCTGGTGTGTCTGACTGAGGTAAAACTGACTGCTCACCACTGGGACATGGATCATTGTTCAGGAAGAACAACTTTGGTTTCGGTTGTGGAAAGCAAATTAGTTTCCTGAACTTCAAGCTCAGTTTTCAATGGATTTCGTGTAAAAGATGCTCAAGAGATGAACAAAGTGGTTTTTGAGACCAGAACGTGACTCCTCTGTGCAGATTTTGTGATGTCTTATACAGTTACGTAAGATCCTTTCTCCAATCCCCTAAAAACCTCAGAAACTTAAAAGATAGAGGCAGAAAACCTACTTCCTTACAACTTTGAGACCTCCACCACTCACTCAAATGCCATTAAAATCAGTCCACAAATAAAAGAAGCCAGACACCTATATGCCAAAAGTGAGCATACACAAGTCTTGTTTTTACAGGAAAATGAAGTTAGGCAGCTGAACATACCTTGTGGCAAACTGGACCTAATCCTAATCAGATTCATAGTAGATAGACCACTTCTCCCAAGAAGGGAAGCTGTAGCGTATACTGAGTCACTCAGAGGATGCCAGCTATGTTCGTGTCTGGGCACTAAGTTCTTCTACCTCTCTCAAATACAGCACGGATTTAATCTAAGCAGGTTTACAGAAAATAACTTGTTCTCGCCTTTCTTCACAGTGTGCCTCTTTTCCCACTTGCCTCTGCCCACTCCCTTCCTACCCTTAGAGCACGAGCAGACTTAACTCGATCTGTTACCAACTCTCATTTGGGAGAAATCTTGCCTTGCAAAAGGTAGCAGAGAGTAAGAGCTGGAGGCTCAAGAACATTTTAAAAGGATCACTGAGCAGGACAACACTGCAACACAAATTCTGGCTACCAGCCGTGCACACAGACAACTGAGCCACCTGCCAACATTTAAAACAAATGAGTAGAACAAATTTCTTTGTGAATTTACTGACCAACTTCCCTCCTCCTCCACAAAGGGAATGCTGTGCTCCACCCCTGCCCTCTTTGGGCAGCTCACTCCCATCCTCTGCCCAGGATTTTATTTTGGTCTTGTAATTGTTGTCTGCTACAGAAGTTACTTACAGCTACAGAAGACAAATGGCAGGCAAAAGGAGCTAAGAACCACTGAATTTGTCCAAAAGCATTACATGGTATATATTTCATTCTGTAACTTAACTAGGCAGCCACAATAAAAGCCCCAGACTTCTCTCCTTGTCCAGAAGGAATTCAGGCCCTGAGGAATGATCATGAATAGTGGCTAATGTGGGTGATGCCATCTCTAATGCAACAAGGTCAAAATATATAATTAGCAATTTTCTCTCAGGGTTTCTTTCTCTTGCTATAGATTTTTGCTCAGCTTACTTTCCCGGGCTGGGAGCCGTTCTTACTTGCTGCAGGGTAAATCAACAACAAGCTCCAGTGGAGACAACTGCGATACCCCAACAAAAGAGAAATCCAGCTCTCAGTTTCTAAGGGTACTCAGCATTCACTAGTGCCAATTCAAATGTTACAGTGAAAACTCAACTCATCCACCCAAGAGGCTGGTCTCCCATTCATATTGGATGTTATCAGATCAAAATTTACAGCAAGAAAAACACCCCATGCAACCTGGATCCACATGAAAACAAAAGCTAAGAGCAGAGCATGTGAACTGGGTGAAGGGAACCTCACGAAAGCCATTACCATACCAGGAACGCAGCAATGAACTTTGACTGGGATCTCTGCACTTTTAGTGGAGTCTTACAGATACTAAAAGAGGAAAGAGTTGCCATGACAATGAAACAAAGATATATCTATGAGGCAGGGCTTTACCAGTTTGGATGGAGGGTACTTGATTGCTGCTGTTCTATGGGACAATGACTGTCTTCACCTCCCTGATTAAAACCACTGCCCTCCTTTCTGCACACAGCATTGGCAATAACTAGTCATTTATATATTTCACAGGCATCACCAAAGGACAGATTCCAAATGGAGGGCTGTGGCAACCAACACTTTACATCACAATCTAGATTTGTTCTTTATATGGAGGCCTGATACTGTCTTTAGTAGGCTCATGCCCTCCTCTCCCAAACTGTATGTTGCAGTGCTGCCCTTGTATCTCACTCACCCGCAGATCTGCTGCATCCCTTTCAGTGGGGTCAGCCTGTTGGGTGCATTCTGCTGCCAGTTCCTTGGCAGGAAGGGGGCAGTTGGGAGGAGAAAAGGGTCACCAGCCACGGCACAAGAGTCTGTAATGCATTAACACAAATCTTCCACACTGTCGCCTGAAGCAAAGAGCACATCTTTAATTCTGTCTCACAGTAACCACCACAACCTGTGATGTACTCCTTGATTCATCTACATCTCCCCCCATTTCCCTCTCTGGCAGCTTTCTGCTCTTTTCCTCTACCTAAAACTCATAGCACACTTGAAATCTGTCAAATGGTTTCCATTTGTATCCAGGAATCTCAGTATTAATAATACATTTTTACCCTATTATTTCTACTTTCAGTGAAACTTCATAGCAACCTGACAATTTCTACCTTACAAAACACTCCCATGACATGATTTCATGAAGTCTGGATGGCACCTAATGCAGCAACAGGAACTGCAGTTCAGCCACACAAGTCTCTGCTTTGAGGAGGGATGCTCACATCCTTCATTGTGGTACCTGGGGTTTATTGTCATCAAGTCACTTCAAGTAGCGTGAAAGGTACACATTTCAAAGCCCAGCTACCGGGGAAAGGCAAGTCCAGCTGTCCTCTGCACTGGGAGGCAAGGAAGGGAAAGCAGAAACCACCTGCTTTATTCTCCATATAACAGACAAAGCAATAAAACAGGAAAATATTTTCTCAAGAGCTAAGCAAGAAAATCACTCTCCCTTCCTTTCCAGCCCCCCATAGGAGAGTCAAAGTAGCAAAAGCAAGAACCAGCAGACAAACCTGCAGGACAGTGTAAGGGAGACATAACATGACAGGAGACCCTAAGGAAGGTGCTGATTAGACATTACAGCCCAAATAATGCTGAGACTCTGCAGTGGGCACAGAGGCCAGCTTTCCGTGACACAACACAAAACCTGGTGGTTTCTCTGAGGAAGAGAGAATTGATTGTATTCAGTCTAAAGCCAAGGGATCATAAAAAGTGAGCCTCAAAGTCTAGAAGGCTGGTTTCGGATTAAATTCAATGTTCAAAAGATTATAATTCCTTTTCAAGTTTGTTGGTTGTTTTTCCCCCCCCGCCCCCGCTCTTTCACCTGCCTCTCGATCTCCACAACATAGCCCTCTGTGCCTTCCTACAAATCACGGTGATTCAAGTTCACCCATATCCCCATCTTTCTTATTGCTCCACTCCAGCCTTCTAGCCATCCACAATCCTGCTCGAGGAGGACATGCAAAAATGCCACCCCCTTCTCTCCTCACCTTCCAGAGTGTTATCTTTGATACTACTAAATTTGGGTTACACAACCTGTATTCACTCTGATCCTGGCAACATTTCCTTGGCTGTTCCTGCACTGAGCTGCTCACTTCCACTTGCGTAAACTGCATTCTCCTCTCCTTGAGTTCACCTGAGTCCTTCCCGTACCACGCGCTTCCAGCGGCTCAAACGCACATCAGCCCCACAGGCATGTGATCTGTGACTCACAATTCAAGTCAGCACTTAAGCTGCTTTCCCAAACCCAAATCATCTGACCAAGCATTCTGTAGAGTACAAACACAATCCACCTTAGAAATCAAGTTCTGTGACCAGGCATTGTTTGCTGAAGGAAATTTCTCCCTGGCTACCTCAGATTGTCTAGAAATTCTGCTGCATTCCAAGGGCTACAAAAACGCCTCTGTAGTCTGCTACTGCTCCAGCTTTCCTGCTGGAAATGCTTCTCTTGGCAAGAGTTTTTTTTTACTTCTAGTATCCCATGTGAAAATGAAATATAGTGTGAAACACATTAATAATAACAGTAGATAAGATATACAAATTAACTTGTTACCGACATTAGAACTAAAAAAGACAAAGCCAATTGTTGCTGGCAGCAAGATTTGACATTTAAGTATGCATCACGCATAGCTAGAGTTGCTCCTTTAATAGTATGAGCGCAGATAAGAAATCCTCATCGTCTGACAGACACATTCATCTCCTGGGGCAGATGCAACTGTGAAGTGGATTTTGGTGCGGTCCAGTCCCCCAGCATGGCAACAACAGGGGATGCTCAGAAACACACGCTAAAGCAATGGGAATTCCTAAACAATTGGAATAAGGGTAACTGTGGGGATACCAGCAGAGCTAAAGAGCTGTATTCTGGAATCATTATTTCATCAGGAAACACAGGGGGCCTAATTTCGTTCTCAACTACAGTGATATAAAAAGTTACAGTGAATCAGAGTAATCACACTGCAAGTAAAAAGTGTTCATAACAGAATCAGGTTTGTACCACCTGTGAATCAACGGGCAACAACATCTGTGCTGCTCTATCTTATTTTGCTTCAAGATTTGTGGCAGTGCCTACACTTACAATGGGAGGTAGAGCAAACAATCGCTTCTGTTGGTAGTAAATGATACCCTCTAGCAGGTGCTGCAAAAAATCTTGTGAATAGCTGTCTCAGTGCTTCTCAGAAAGAAAACAGACACCGTACTTTAAAAAAAAAAAGTCAAATAACACAATAGCTTGTTTAGACATACCCTTCATAAACAATTACCAGCCAAAATTATATGAAGGTGATGTTCAATGTGTTCTCTACTTGAGGTTTTAAATAACATCATCCATTATTAAATAACAAAGACATTCACTGAATTGCTAAAGTTTCTTTACAACTCAGACCCACTCACAAGATTTTGGACTCTGAGCCCATCTCATTACCAGACCAGAGACACAAGCGGCTTGCTGGTTCTCAACACATGCTACCACAAGCTAGAGATATGTTTCCTTTTACAGTGTAGTTTTTTAAGTAAGTGTCACCAAAAATTTCTAACTGACTGTTTTTTTCCCCCTAAATCATCTGTCATATTTTCTCTATTCTAGCAAAGTACAATTCCTTTTAAGGAGCCAGAAATTGTGGAACTCTGTCTCCAGGTTCAGATCACATCTAAGAGATTTAATGTGCAGATAAAGAGTCAGATTAAAATAGTATTAGCGGTTGCAAAACCCAGCTCCTATTGTCAATTCTGACAATATCTAATTTTTAAGTGCTTGACTATGCCTTCAATGTTCTTTTAATAGAAATCCTTTAAGATTATTCTCAGGTTTTGGAAAGAAAAGAAGAAAAACATCAGACAGAAAAATTACAATTCCAGGATGGAAGCTAAAATCTATCTACAGAGATGTGCACGAAGGTTCATGCCCAGCTGAATTTTAATGGGGCTATTAAAAGCACATCCTCAACACAAACACATGACAGATTTCAAGCCCTTAATGACTCAAGTTCTTCAGTGAAGACCAAACACACACCCATAAGTGAAACTATTTTCCTTAAGTCTCTCCAATAAATAGCTCATCTGTCACTTTATCAACAAAACCTGTCTGAAGCAGATGCAGAGTATATTTGGGTCTAGATAGCTGAACTAGGACAACTGAAAGCAGGGTTTTAAGCTTCTGCTAGATCCTTTTTATTCCAATACAGTTCCCGTGGCAGTGATACACAGTTTCCAAGCCAAACACTACAAAAGGGAAAGGGAATATAGGGCTTTGTTAAACAATCTATGAAAAAAGAAAGAATAAATTGAAAGGTAAACAGTTCCTATACCTTTTGTGAATTACCACTGCAAAATGCTGTGAATAAGAACAGAGTATCCAGCTACTTTCATTACACTCATTCTCATCATTCCCTTCCTGTGAGGGCGCACAAGGAGAGCTGTATGCAGACTGCATGTAAAAACCTCAAACTTACGCAGGCAGCCGTGTATTTCGTGAGCTATCCAGCAGGATAATTGGATAGACAATACCTCTATGTATAAGCACACACCACCTAGGAAAAGTCACCATCCCTGTGAAGAAAGAAATGTATCGATATAACAAATGCTTGTATTCCTTTACTCTCAGACCACAAACTACGGCTCCTAAATACTACCTCTCCACTTACCTTAGCCTATTAAACCAGTATGTTCTTTGCAGTACAGGATGATCACTTCATTTACACAACATACAGTCCACAAAATACTGTTACCAGAGATCTCACATAAACTCACGCAGCAAAGGATATGGTCTTCCATTACATTACTACATTTTCTCCAGTGCTGTTTCTTTAAAAAACAAAACAAAAAACACAAAACCCAAACAAACCCACAACCCAAAATCCCAACCACAAAACCCCAAGCACACAGTCATTGTGGTGATCCAGTTAGAACACTGTCCCTTACAGCAGTCGCAGGGACGGTGCTGTGGACCAAGGTGTGGGGTTAGCACAGTGGGTGGGAACCTGGGAGGACAGGAACTTCTGAAGGTAATTTTTTCCACCTCTGAAAACGTAACATTTAATTTGCCCATAAATCAATTAGCCTCCAGTGTATTACACACATAGGGAATATCCATTACCTCAAGTCCTAAACAACATCTCCCAAATTAGGGGAAATGAACCCCCACAACCACATCTAAACCAATCAAATCTAAAAACCATTAGAGAAATGTCTTTCCACCCTCCCCATTTCAATTTAGTTAGTGTCAAAAGAGTAACAAGTAATCAGGAGAATTCCTGTTAGGCTTATCTCTCGGTCCAGTGGGATCTCTAAATCCTCTATCAGCATTCACAATGAAAAATAAGATAACACCCACACTTGTTTAGCCCAGATTATGACATCGTCTGATACACATTCACCGAGTGATTGGAATTTACATCTTGTAGGAACCCAGTTTCCCAAGAATCTTCCTGCACCCTTGCTATGCTGAATTTTGTGTGTAAGCATCCAATGGAGCAACAGCATCTCACAGTTTCCAGACACCTTCTATGACCATTTTTATATCTGCATTTCAACCATTGGTGCATGACCCCCCTCACCTCAAGATAAATGTCTTATTGGTCTCTAACTTGAGAAACACAAAGTGCCAGGGCCATGGGGGCTTTATGGTAATATTTGTATTCTGGAAGAACCCTTGTGCCACTTAAACTCACATAAGACTAACTTTTGTGGGTGTCACCAATTTCTCTTGGAGAGAGATCAGAATTACTGCAACTTCTCTGCTGACAACAGCTGCATCTGTACCAAAGGCTGCCCAGGCTCGGCTGATGAGTCATTTGGACTCCGCAGAGCTGTGGTCTGAGGCTCCCAGATGGCCACAGATTAAAACTCGTTATACAGACTGGTATTCACACGCTCAGTAACCTCTATGAATGAAATTTTGAGACCTCTTGACTCTTAGTGAGTGAGTTTACCATTATCGCTAACACCAATATAGCTGAATGAGCAAGCCTTCCATACGGCTGGAGACAGACTTGGAGAAAATCAAAATTCAGTGGACGAGGATCCTCCAACATCACGTGGCAACGGCTGCTTCACACCTTTCTTCCTGTACAAGAGGAAGGCAGAATAGTCACAATGCCCCCCATCACGCACCATCCACGTGGTGGAGCATCCCCTGCATGGATATTGCCACCAGGAAGAATGCTTTGCTCTCTTCGCCCTTTTCATACTCATCTGCTCAAACAGAGAGACCACACAGCACATCCCACATGAACCAAACCACAGTTTTAGTTTACCATTTTACACATCTCTAGATCAAAACTGTACAATTAGGTGCCAGCAGTCCATGCCTAGTTAAATAGAAAGTGAAAATAATAAAAACACCCCTAACAACCTAGAATTACTAGCAAAACTTGCAAGATTGATTTGCATGAGGAATATTCCTAAGAAAAGGTGAGAAGGAAAGAGTAACAGGAGCATAAATACTCTGGAAGCTCACCACTTGGTCACCTATCAAATGAATTTCCACCAAGCACGAGAAAGCACTGAAAGATCTGGAAAAATCCACAAACTTCAGGAAATTCTGCACAGACCAAGTCTCCTGTTAAAGCCGGGGTGGGGAATAAAAGACCTCATTCATCTTACACACTTTGCCTAGAAAACACAAAATATAAAGTCCCTGGGTTAACCTGAACCACAGCAAAGTGAAAGGGTTCACAGAGGAGGAATTACTCTTCTGGACACAAACTGGCTTCAACAAAGCAATAGGGGAAATTTTCCTGTAACAGCCTGTGCATATTACTCTGAGGGAAAAAGAAGTATGTTATGCACTAATATATCCAGCACTGGCTACTGCTAGAGGCAGGATGTCAGCCACAAAGGGCCAATAGTCTGATCCCATATGACAATCCTATATTTCTGTGTATTTAACCATATAATTAAAACCTCCTGCTGCTACACATACTAATTAGATGGACAGCATTTATTTCGCCATTTATTTCAGCAGTCAGCATCCCCTTGACTGACAGCATGGCAGCACCAAGTGACTACAGCAGCTAGGCAAACGCTTTGCTGTTTGGAGATGTCAGCACTGGCTCATCAGAGGACGCCCTGGTAGTGCTGGATGGGGAGTTAACATGCATCTCCACTGGACCGTGTAAGTATCCTTAAAATCACCAAAGGTTTAATTGCTTCAATCATAAAAGACACCACCTGTGACCATCTTGCACAGAACCAGTGGCAAAACCAGATCCCAGAGAACATCCACTGAGGCTTCAGCAGAGGATGCTCAACCGTAAGCTTGAGAAGCCCTAACTCAGGACATCAGCTTCACGTACCTGCTCCCAGTCACAGTGCAGCATCCAGTTCTGATCATTTCTATAGACAGTGCCGTTTGCAGTTTGGTAATACATCCTAAAGCAGATTGAGCAACGAACATGACTTAAGTTGATATATTTATCTACCCCCCTCCAACAATGGCCTCCAACAGTACCAGTGGCATATTTGCAACCAAATGCAGAAAAAAATTCAATCTTGCCTCCAGGTGCACTTTACTAAGCATGCTCCCCCCACCCACTGCACAGTCTCAGCACCAAGTGCAAGACTCTCCTGCAGACCTTCAGCTGGTCTTCAGACTTCTAATGGCCACTAATGTTTATAATTAACCCTTCCAGTTCCCCAGAAAAGACACTTCCACATAAGAAACAGTAGCCACAAACCATACAAAAGCAGCATTCTCTGGGTTGCAGAATGACACAAGCATCAAAGGCCAGGGAAACTTCACCACTTCCGCACACACAGAAGCTCACAAGGTATAACTGGCCTGAATAGTTACATTAACCACACACATTCATTTACACATCATCCTGTGCTGTTAACCTAATTGCTTTCTGCATACCTCAGAATTTCTCTCATACCTCAACTCATCACAGCATGGGACTGGCCACCACAAACCCTGTGGGCTCAGGCCAGTGCTGGTCTGACCGCTGAGGAGGTAAGTCAGCTCCACACTGCAGTACAACCTTTGGTCATTAAATGTAGTACAGTTGCCTCGCTCTTGTTAATCCCTGCTACTCTTCTGCCTTCAGGAAATGAATGGCTCTAATCATCACGCTGCCTTTGAACTGAGACGACAGCATTAGATTTCATCAGCCATTTCACTGTCACACTGCATTGTCCGCAAAGGATAATGAGCCCAAAGGCTCTGCCACTCCAACCGCTTTAGTTTGATAGCGAACATATTACTTCATGGCACATAGCGACAGGAGCACAAGAAAAGCGTGCAGACACTTGTAGAGACAAGGCACACCTGCATCTTCACTCCTGTATTTTCTCTTGTAGATTTGTATTGATGCTTGGGCTTGAGTTTTTCCAGTTCTCATAGCAGAAACTTGCAACCCTCATGGAAACAAAGACATAGCAACATTCCTTAAGGGTTTCTCTGGCTAAATAAATAGATAATGATAAAGTATTCCTTGAGGAAAAGAAAATCTTTGTTGTGTTTAGTAGGAACTTCTGGTTATCTGTAAGGGAAGTGATTTTTTGGTTGTAACTTACCTGACCACATCTTCCAGTCTTTTTGGTTCATCCTGGATATTACAAAATTGTGTTGCTTATACTCTACACTCATTTTCACATTCCTAAGACATGCTAATAGCTGGGCTATAAGCACTGCAGTGAAGTGTTAACTGAATTTTATCCAGCACCTCTCCACCTTTCCTTTCCACTCTCCACTGACAAAAATCTTTTCCAGCTGAGTTCAGCAAATGTGCATTTCTGAGCAAAGGCAGCAAGACCCCACAGAGTCACAGTGAGTTTAAGTACAAACAGTTCCAAAGTGGAATTAAAGCAAATGAAGAAAGCCCACAACAAAATCTCAGATGCTTATTGAATGCTACAAACTGTTGATCTAAAAGGTTGGTGCTGACTAGCGAGAAAATGGAGTCAAAACATTTTTAATTTGTGAAATATTAGCAAAAATTTACTGATAGGGGATACCAAACTAAGGTATGCACAATCCCTAGGCACTGATAAACACCAGTACAATGAGCTAGGCTCAGAGCTTAGTGACACTGGGATAAATTCAGTCTCAATTTACAGTGAGATCACTAGGAAAGCTCTGTCCTCCCAAATCTAGCCAACACACAGCAGGAAGAATTTTAGTTGCAGAGAGCACAAGTCAAGGAGGACTTATCCATCCATACCCCGTACTGCTCCTGCCTGGATGCGGTTTAAATGGAAGCATCATTTGCATGCTGCAATCACCCCCCTTTTTGCACTGCAACATAATATTACAATTATTTAATCCTACATTATGTCATCTTGAGCTCCCTGCCTACACATGGCTTCTAGAAAGCATCTTACACGTAAATCATAGAGCAACTATTAGTCCATGCATTATGTAAGTACTAATTTGAAGAGGAAAAAAACCCCCACCCCCAAAAAAATAACCAAAAACCCCACAAAACCATAACATCAGTATGATGGCTAAGTGTCCCATTTCCAAATAAGTGAATGTCAATTTGCTGGTTACCTGAACAGCTCAGGGATTACAGATTTCACCCATGCTGAGAGATAGTATTTTATAGTTTTAACCCATGACACATTTCAAGGAATGCATTTGTGAAGCAAGACACACGAGTAAAGGATCTGAAACAGGAAAAAATGGACTGTGTTAAGCATGCAAGATTTAAGCATGCAAGGTTTCACTCGAGGACTGATCCCATTAACATCCACGGGGACAGGCCAGACTTACTCAATTGTAAACAATCAAAATGAGGCCTGTGGATCGAGTCCAGCAGAGCACTTCATTTAAGCATGAAGCCTGCCATGGAGGCCATACCCCCACTTCTGGCCAGGCACATGCTGAGGAGATTTGCTAGAGCAAGCTGTGGTGTGCTCAGAGAGGACATCAGCACCACAGCAGAGCTCCCACATCGACCAGGCTAATCCTGCTTTCACTTTATCCAGTTCCTCGTCAGAAGTATTATAGGACAAATAAGGTAACGTTACTTATGATGTGGGAGCAATTAACCAGCACTGGGTCCAAGTTGTCCAGCACTGGTTAAACAAATATAAATCCCCTAAGGATCAGCATAAATATGACAGCATATCTTACTGTTCCCTAGGCAGTCAAATATCATCCTGAGAATTGTTCCTATCCAGAAGTGAGTGTGCAAGGGCAGACAGAAAATACAGCATCATTAAGGACAAGGTAAGAATACATAAATTAAAAAGCATGCTACTGAATATCACGTTCTTACATGACAAGGAAAATTTCCAAGGTTCCTGTTTGAAGTCTAAACAAAACACACCCTTATTCACGCTTAATTTCACTGTCTCCCCTTCCTCTGTATTCCCAATGACTGTCGAAAGCTTCTGGCTAGAAACTGCCTGCTCTCATGCCCACATTTCACTTATTGGCTTTCACAATAATTTAAAATTTTGTCAATTATATTAGTTTTATAAAAGCCACAGTGATCAATCATGAAGTAAAGGCTATGAAGTAAAAATGCAACAAACATTATTGCCGGACAGCTGCTTGGTGACCTGTGTGAGACTAGCTGATGGCATTACTCCAGGATCTAACAGAGAAGCGTATACCTTCAGATCAACATTAACTGGCATCCTTAACAGCAGCACGAGCAAAGAGGCTAAGGACCAAATGGGCCAGGAAAATCCAGCAAACCACTCCTCCCTCAGCAGAGGGGGAGGCAGACAGGCAGCTTGCAGCAGAGAAACTGCTTTGTTATTCCCAGGCAGATACACACACAGTGCCCTGACAGGTCTCTGCAGAGGGTGACAGATGATTTCATAGACAATGAAGTTTTAAACAAAACAAATAACAATAATATAAAAGACAGAGAGCAGATTGCCTCTGATGTGACCAGAGACATCCTTTGAGGATGCTAATGGAGTAGAGAATTGATTTTAAAGCTTGCCTTTTTGCACCACACACAGTAAGAACAAGTGCTTGAATCAAACATGAGCATGCATAAAGATCTCTTTCTCTGGAAGATGGTTTTAAACTCTGAATTTTTGGCAACAAGATGTGCAAAACAATAAAATATTTATCAAGCAATTTTAGGCCAAAGACCCAGGCACAGGCACTGCGCTATTTTGACATGGGTCTCTTGCGGCAGGCCAGGGAGCTCTCAGTACATCAGAAAAGATCAAGCTCCTTACAAACTGGGCTCTCTTTGTTAATCCAAAACTAGAGATTTTATTTGTCCTTGCTGACAGGATTCATTGTAAATGCAGCTGTTAGGAAGCTAACAACATCAGTGACTTCTCCTTCCCTGTTTATTTGGAGTTACCAGGGGTTTTTTGTTTGGTTTCTTAGAAAATTCTGGTAACTTTCTCCACTGGACAGGAGGCAGCGCAGCAATACGTGGTCTTGTGCATCAACACCCGGGCATCACACAGGATTTTGCAGAAAGTAAGATCATCTCATGCAAAAACCTGCCACCCTCCCACATACGCATAATAGGCTTGTTATTAATATATCAACTTGTTTAAAAAAAAAAAAAAAGTTGCAGACCTCCTTAAGCTCTCAGGATCCAGCTCACAGGAGAACTGTCCATCACATAATTTCCCAGCCCCTGACATGTCAGCATTTAAATGCTCACGGCAGGAGCCTGCTTGTGCCTGCTGCTTTCCCCTCTCCCCTTTGCCCTCTCGCCATCCCAGAGGCAGTGCCAGATTAGGCACTGTGACACAGAAGCAAAAAGCACCTTTTCCTCAGAGCCAGTGCTGTGCCACTGCTAGGTATGAACGGGAAAAGCTGGTAGCGATATATTCACGAACAGGGTTTGCACTGCACAAATTAAGTTGGAACTATGAATTCTGACATATAACTCTCTGTATTTTAGCCTGGACATTTTTACATAACGTGTGCTCCCTGCAAAGGCTGCGGAGCGCAGGCAGAGGCAGCACAGTAGGCACCTGCTCACCTCCATACCTTCCTGTGGTCAGCTTGTACTGCCACATACAACATGCAAAGAAAAAGGCAGTCATCAAAACGGGGTGTTGAACTCAGAGCAAGTTTATCACAAGACTTGCCACTAATTCGCATGTCATTCAGATGATCCCATGATGTTTTCAGTTTGGTAACAATGGTATATCTTAAAGAGATACTTGGGCTCAGTGAAGGTGAGAAACATCAACCAGCTGCTTCTAAGTGTAATAAATGGTCTAGGGAAGGGTCCCAGCAACCCTCTCAAGCTGCACAAGCAACACCATCTCAGCCACCACCTCACAGTGTCCTGGTCTTTTTGGGAACAAGATCCCAGTATGTGGGTAGAGAGCTGCAACACAGGCAACTAAAAGCACACAACACGGACGTGACTTACGACCAACATAAAAGTTATCTTCATTACCTAAGAAGCCAGGCTATGCTTGTCAACTCAATCAAAAAAAAAAAAAAAAAAGAAGAAAAAAGATGCTGGCCAAGAATCATTCTCTAAGAACTACTTTGCATGCAAGTGTGTATCAGGATCCAATTACTTTAGGAGATGGAGTATACCTTGCTAAGAAAGCAGACCCATGGGTAATGATGCCTGTACCAAGAGATCAGCAGGGTATGTGGGGGAAGGAAGGAAGGAAGGTTAGGGAGACTTGCCAGGCTGCAGTTCAAGGAAGAAGCTTTGATCTAAGACAGAAGAAAAAATAAAATTTACGAATCCTTTAGACTATATCAGCATGGTTTATTTATCAAGGTAGAACCTGTTATGACTGTACTGATTGCTTTGAAGTTCTGTGGCCTATGTCAATTGTTTATTTATGATTCCATAATTGAATTATGTCAGAAGTGCCAGCCTGAGAATTAGAGTGCTTCCTAAGGGACAACGAACATGAGTATGTTTTAACTCTACAGTACTTCAATGTGTGCTGTCAGGATGCACAGGTTTCTGTTCCAAACTGGGCTCCTCTTCCCTAAGGGCTGAAAGATGCTGAGCGCTTCATGACAATGACACTAATAACTTGATCGAGAGAGGAAAAGACTGCCACTGTAAAAACCAGCATCTGTCAGACCGTGCAAGATTAGGAATGCTCATTTCACCCATGATATCAGGAACATATGGAGGCTGATGCCGCTAGTCAAGGGTAGGAACTGAGCTCCACTGGAGTCATGATACCAAGCAGTGGCAGTCAGAAGTGAAATATTATTTAAAAACAAAAGTTGCCTGGATTTTCTCCTCCTACCATACTTTAGCCACAGGGAAAACAAGCCAGGAAAACCCCAACCCACAAAACAAAACCAAACCCCATCACACTCAACCCACAGCAACATTGATCTAAACTGAGCCCACAAAAGATCTGTTTCTACAGGTGATTATTTCCACCAGTGCTAGGCAGCTCCCTACAACACATCGTAGGGCTTTTTACACTTCAGCTTCTGGCTGAATATTTTTAAAATCCATGAGAACAGCCTACTTTATTTCCCAACTTCACTTCTGTTTCTTCTTGGCAATATATTTATCAACTATAACTCAGTCATTAACAGTCTAATGCTCTTTCCCACTTTGCAGTAGTCTTTCACAGCATTATAGCCACTCCTTCCCTCCTCACAACATACCTTAGTACAGGCATTTTCTATTCCTCCTAACATTCCTCTTCCTTCCCTCAGCTTTCATACTGCAATCTGCCTCCATTGTTTCTCTTGTTTCCTGTACTTTGAGACTCTAAAGTAGAAGAAAGTACTCCACTTTGCAAAGCCATCATTACCCCCTTTCTCTCCTCAGCATACTCTGGAGATGTTCAATATTACCAATAGGCCCCAATTTTATTTATTTTTTTAAATTCTGCTCTCACTCTTCCCTATCCAGTAAATTTTGCAGTTCTCATAGTACCTTTCCTGTTTTAAGCATGACACAATTTCCCATTGAGTTTTAGAAGACTAGTTATTTCTATTAGGGGTCATTATCAACAAGGCACGAGGGATTTACAAACACTAGTGACTGTGCCCCAAAGCACTCCTATGACACAGGGGCAACGTGTTCAGTTTCTGCATGAGGAACTGGGGCTCAGGGACCAAGGTACCAGATCCGTGACTCTCACACAGGAAGGAGCCCAGGTTTGTAGCGTGAGAAGAATGTTTAGAACAAACACACACCCAAAAAAACCCAAAACACATGATAATTTTTCTCCCAAGTACTTTGTGTTCACTAATGAGACATCTGTTGAAATACCTGAATTCTAAATAAATCCACAACATTCACTAGTTTTAACTAGTTTCTTCCTTCAGTGAAAGGATGGTTTCTGCTCCACCTGAGTTCTATTTCCAAGGTACAACATGACCGGGGCATTTAGAGTAACTGGGTATCACACTAGTGAGGGAAGCTGAACATGTTAAATGCAGCTCTTTTACTGGTGTCTCATTCGCTCTTCAAAGTCCACATCAGCTGCCAAATAAAATTTCTTCAGAGCTGTGAAGTACTTATACCCTAATTTCAAAAATATCTCTGCCACAATCCCTCACTGTCAAATCATGACACACCAGCAACAAATGTCATTAACCTGGCCCTCCCCTTCTTCTTCAGATGGCATGGCTTGACACCATGTTTGGTTTTAACTATGCCCACTAAAATCTCATATCGTACATTTTAAAGTATTTCAAATTCTTATCATTCACTTTTTCCACATACCTTCCATTACTATACAACATATCAGTACATCAACACTTTTCTAACTCATTCTTCATTAAAAAATAACTCCATCTTCAGTCTATCTTTCTGTACAGGAGGAAGCTGCCAGAATTTAAAAGTGCTCTCTCTGCTCAGCCAAATTTAAGAATATATTTGATGAGCAGTGGCATGTCCAAACCCAGCATAATGCTTTGAGCTTGAGACATTCTGCATATTCTAGAGTATAACCTTGAGTCCCACAACCCTGGGCACCCTAAACCTCATGTTTTCAGTGCTAAAGGGTGGGTGTGCAGTATTCATCACCTCCTTTCTTCCTTTATTTTTGGCACTAGAAACATGTCTGAGAAAACTGCCTTTTTCTTAACCATCTGGATGACATCCCATTGTTTATTTCCACAAGCAATCAAGGGAAGTCCCACCCAACCATCTCTCCCTTTCCCAGGCTCACGAGTGGCTCTGTGCCACTTCTGAACGCTGGGTGATTGATTGGTTCTTCTGTTTGTGATATAGGGCACTGAGAAATGGCTTTGCTCTCTGGGGCAGTCATGCAGAGTAGAAATGGTGATGAACCAGAATTCAGTTATGTAATGAGAAATTGCTTTAATTAGCCAGTTAATTGACTCCTCAATTGCAATAAGTAAAATCACTTGTTTTTACAAGGCACAGTATTTTTGTTCCTAAGGGCTCCCAGGAATCAGCTCTGCATCTCGCTCCCCCCCAAGCCCGACTAAAACTAAAAAGGATCCAAGAGCACTGGCATACTGCTGGAGAATCGCACATTTGATTACTGTTTCAGAGCAGCCCAGAGGAAAAAAAAAATACAGAAGAGGTAGGCAAAGATGCAGAGACTTGCACTGGGGTAACAAACTAGTCTTCCTCTGATGGAAAGAAGCCTGAATTTGAGGCAGGATGAAATGTAAATGAATTGAGCTGCTTTAATGCTGCCATCTTTTTACTTTTGTCCAAAGTGTCCCAACTCAGGACATAGACTTTTCAACACAAGTGAGATCCAAGATCCATACACACAATCAAGCAATCTGATCAAATGTCAAAGAAGGGGTACATGGTGCCTTGGCAGATCTCCCAAAGACACAGTTCAGGGCCAGTTAAGCAATGATGTAATTCCAGTTATCTCAATAAGCAGAAGAGGTAATCTAGGCCACTTCTGCAGCAGGCTGAACCCAGCACCTAGTCTAGAATTAGGATACTGCAAGTCAAGACCCAAGATCAATGACAGAATTTAGCCAAAGAAAACCAGCTTCAGTTTACTGCAAGTTTGGATTTGACAACCTATTTAATGGGGATGTAAAATTCTACTCTAAAACAAAGCAAAGAAAAAAAAAACCCCACATGACTCATGAGTCAAACAATGTATTAGCACAAGGGAATTCTCTGATCTGGAATAGGAGGTATTGCTGGTGCAATTAGTCACCAGACTTCGCACAGCAATGACAATCAAGAAGAGATAAAGGGTCAAAGTGGAACAAACCACCAATCTCTCTGTCCCAGGACCCTGAACTCTGGTTATCCCCTGGAGAGCTACAAGGGCTTAAGAAGAATGCTTCTTGTAGCAAGCACCACCACCACACTGGTAATTCCTGAAGTCTTCCACCTTCTTTTGCCCCCTATCCTGAACCATAAAGCTTCTGTGACAAGGTTTCCTGGTGTCCCACAACATACGCCTCTGCCTGGATGTGTTACCCATGATGAATCTTCGCAGTACAAGCCTCTGGCCTTGGGGTCAGTCTGCCTAGAGGCACAGTCTTCCTCTCTTCACCGACAGAACTGTAGACAAGCCTTCATGCTAGCAGGGTTCTCCAGCAGCTCCCATCAGTAAGAGTCTCTCAATGCTCTCACTGTGCTAGTGACCTTCCATCTGGGAGGTGACCTTAGGCCTCATGCAATTCACCCACTTCCCTTCCTCTCCAGTCTTGCAGCAGGTCATCATCAGGAGGCAAATAAATAATCATAAATGAACTGTGCGACAGGCAGGCTTGTGAGTTCCGTGACATTTTAAACATCTGTTTAAGAGCAAGGGATAGAAACCTGAATGTCTTATAAAGCAGCAGGGCACGTTGCCTGGACGGAGGACTGAGTCTGACAGCACTTTTTAAAAAAAACAGAGAAAGGATGTTACCTTGGTGAAAGGGAAAGTTAACAGAATTAGTGGTGGTGTATCTTCACTGGAGTTCACACAGGACTTGCAAATATTGTTTATAAAAAAAAACCTCTTGTAGGAAACCTCAACAAGGTAGGAAAACTCAACAAGGAACATCTGTGTGTTTGATTAGGACTGACATTTTAAACTAAAGCCAAACACTCTGTAACAACACTAAAATCAGCAGAGTAGCAAATAAGTCCCTACTTTCAATGCAGACATGCCAGGAATGATTTTGGCCCAGCATTCTGCACCTAAAGCAAGAATAAGTATCACCAAAAGAATGCCCTTCAGGATTTGAGCAGCAGCAGCTCCTGCTGGAGCCTGCAGAAAGCAACACACTTTTGTGAGTGTCTAGGCAAGCAGCTCCCCAGACAGGGACAAGAATCCCAGGTGGGATCACAAGTTAGATGAAATTCAGCTGCAGTAGAAGAGCTTGCAACAGAAAATGGAGACATAAGCAAAGATGTTTGAGAGCCGCTTTTGTACAAACCTTCCACCGAAAAAGCTAACATGATAGCTCAATTAAAAAAAGCAAAATCCATTGGCTTTTGAAATATATTTCACTGCAACAAACCTGGAGAACTGGCTTCCCAACAAAGCCTTGGATTTTAAATGAACCAGTCAGCATAGGGAAGCACATGTTGAGATGGATGGCACACCAAACCAGATACTTACAGGACCAGCACAGACAGGGAAACGGACCCTAAATACAGAAAAGTCCAGAATTTGCCCAATTCCCTCTCTTACACCTCTGTCTGGGGGTACCTAACACATCTGGCTGGCACCAAAGAACAAAAAGTTTTTTCTTCCCAACAGACACCATCACCAAACACCCAAAATACATTATATAGCACTAAACTGAGTAAAAACAGGTTTAATTACAAATTACTATTAAAATATGTAGCAGATCTTAGATATTTTTCCCTTTTGCCTGATGGCATTCCTTTGTTTGACAAGAAGAACGCAGAATTTCCATGACAGAATTACAGTCATTATGGTGTTCCTTCAATTAAGAATATACTGTCAGGACCCATTCTGCATTAAGTCAGTCCTTTAACCCTTATAATGCCAGATACTCAAGGACGGACTGCCGCAGCCTTTAAAAACAGTACAGACTTTGCCATAGCAGAGTTAGAGATGGAAATTAGTGTCATGTCTGAGGTGGTTGCGTGGAAATTTAAAATAGGCAAAATTAAATTACCCATGAGAAATCCAACCTGAAACTCTGGCCTGAATTTGGTCAGAAAGTTTGCTTTGTCTAATTTAGTCAAATCAGGAGCTAGGCATTCAGTGCAAGACTGAAAGGTATGAAGGTTAAGAGGACACAAGCGACAAAGCATGCAGGGTAATACGCAGAAAGCACTGTGCCAAAATGCAGAAGGTGCAGTACTGCACACACTAAAGTCTACCACAGAATCTCTACAAGAGAAAGGTGTTTGTAATAACCCCTGCAATAACCTGGGAGACCAAAGCATCCAAAACAATTGAGATTCACTGAGCGACCAGCAAGGGATTAACAAAATCATTGCAATCTAACAGAAGTAATAGAGAATGGAAAAATAATCTTGAGAATCTCAAACATGGTCAGATTTCTTCAGTAATAAGTGTATACAGGTATCAAACCAAGCCATAACCTACAATAAAACAGCACTGGTACTTTTGTGAGAAAAAAACCCAAACTATTAGATGATATAAGTCTGACTTGGTTATTGACTCTGTGGTACAGCCAGCATGCGAAGCAGGCCAATCCCCACCACGCTACTTAATAAAGTAGAGGTCCATCAGTTATGGGACAAGCCACAGTGTTTGAATATTCACGGTCAAAGGCCTCCGTCCTCCCTCAGTAAAACCCTACATGCCATTTTGTACAGAGCACACAATCTCTTCCCATACGTAAGCTTCTCTGTGCGTGTATGTGTTCATAGGCAGCCAGCCTGCACTGGGGTGGCTCCTGGCATTCCCCGGGGGCTCAGTCATCCCTCCTGCCCCTAGCACTAGGGCACAAGTAGGCAGCAGCAGAGGAACTGAGTGTTGAAGAAGAGGAATGAGTATGTGTCCAGTTTTCAACAAGCGTTTCTAAAGGAGCAAAGATGCTGGGTGCACAGACGGCGCTTTACACTTCACAGCAAAGCCCTCATCTGGGAAAGGAGAGCTGACAGACGGCATTGTATGTACTGCAAGGGGCTACATTCATGGAAACAAGGGAAAAGAAGCAAGCGACCCCTCCAGAGCCAGCAGAGCCGTCTGTTCATTTCCCTGTTTGTTTGCTCTTTCAGACTTAAACGCTTGAGCAGATTTACACAAGTAAGTGCACTCAAGAAGTGGGCAAACTGAATGTGAGCACTAGGCCAACTGGCTGCAGCGTCCAAGGAACAGAAAGTGGTATTAATCCTCTGAATTGGATACCAAAGCACCGCCTGTGCCCCATGGAGCTTCCCAGTGGGGTCCCCTCCCCATCCTTCTGCAGAGCTGCACAGCAGGGAGCTGTGGGGCACAGCAGCCGGACAGGCTGGCCGCAATGCCCACCAGATCTGTGCACTGTCCGTCCCCTCCACCCCCACCCGCCCTTCCATATGCAACGGATGGGCAATTGTTAGCAGGAGCCTACAGCAATTAGTGGAGAAGGAAAATAAGGTACGCAGAAGTAAACTGCACTTGGAAGTTTACCAAAACAGCACTCCCAAAACACTTATACCAGAAGAATTACTGCAATGATTTTTTTAAAAACACAATCTGCCCCTTAGCTGGGCAAACTCTGGGTTACCTCGAAAACTTGCCTCTTCTAGCAGCAGCAGTCAAGAGATACTGCTCCGGGCACATTGTTGCTCAGTGTACCCCTATGCTACAGCAAATCAGATATTGTTTGAAATGTGAACAGCACAATTTTAGACTTCTACACTATCAAAGTTGAAAACTAGTTTGCAATGGGAACGCTGCCTTCATGGGTATTTGTGCATGTGCACACAAAAGACGACTGAGAGTCCAGAAATGAAAATGAGATTTCAAAAATGCTGAAATCCTGCAGCTTGCATGTCCTCCCCTGTCTGTCAAACCCAGTTTCTTAGGAATATATTTACAATGCCTAGACAACTGCTCATCAAACCCAACGTGTGTTTTTGCAATTTTTGACAGTTAGAAGAACATATATTTGTTCAAGTTTATTTTTATAGTGTTCAACACTATATACCAAAGACTTTGATAGTATGGAAGCCAACATCATTTTCTTCCACCCAGCTGTAATTTTTACCCTGCCTCAAACCTGCACAGGAGGATAGAGAAAAAGATACCTATTCACATCTTCACATCCTTCTGCTTTCCTCATGCAGTTTTCACGCCAACAGAGAACAGAACTTCACTCCTGTCCAGCCAGAGAATACTAGTGAAAGCCGAGCTGTTCTTCAAAAATGAACCATCTACAGCTTTCTCTTAGATCAATGAAGTTACATGATAGATCCTCATCACTGACAGAAGCAACTGCTTGATATTAATCATTCATTAACGTAAAACTGAATTTAACTAGAAGATAAAGCACCCGTTACTCACCTCTAACCACAGGCTTCCTCATAATCCACCAGCATCTTCCAGACCTGTCAGCGGCAGTGACGTTTGCCCATTCTGTCATTCCTGCCAAGGATGCAGTAACTTTTCCCTTTCGCACGTGACTGCTTTCAAGTACCAATTTCAAGGGATATCAGGTTCCACCCCCATCTCGTCCCTATAATTTTCAGTTCTCTGTGCCAGCAATGAAGCTTCTCTTAAGTTTAATAGACATGGCCATATTTTCTACCTTTGCATACTACAATCTGCAAATTCTATTAAGTCTTCCTGCTCTCATTGCTCCAGGCATAATCTTGAAATAGTTGTGTTACCATAGTAGTACACACTGCATTATCTAGAGAATATATTTTAAAAAATTAGTTATGTGGCAGCATCAAACACACAGAAGAGTTGTACAATCTTAGTTCTGCCCTCTTACGCGTCCAACACGTTCACCAGTGAACACAGAAATTTTATGGGGCAGATCAAGACACATCATATAACTGAAGAACATAGTCCCAGAAGAGGAGAACATGTAATTGCAAGCAGTATTCACAGGCACACAGACATTCTTGCATATGTTTTTGTTCCTTTGGCAGTAACATAGGCCAGCATTTTTGAAACATCCTGCTAGTCTTATAAAACAACACAACAAAGGGAAAATACAATTTTTATCTCAACAAAACCTGAAAAGAATTTTATAGTTGGACTTTCTTGGTCTACAGGCTTTCTTCCTGTTGGATTTCAAATGCCTGCCACAAACGAAGGAAGAGGGAAAGGCCATTAGCACCCTTCCCACAAACCCCAGGAATCCTTTAAATTGAGTAGAAAAGCATTAGGCATTTAGAACTGCTGGCTTTCCGCACAGTGGACTTGCTGCGTTCTGTAGCCTTTCCATCCAGCTGCCACGATAGTTTCTCCATCTTTGCTCTTACAGTTTAGTACTATATAGCTCTCTGTAGGCCACAGCTTGAGAAGTGCTACTCCAGGCAATCCAAAGTTATCAGGTGTTTCACACTGTCACTAATACTGCCTTTACCTGTCTGCATTTTCCTGGAATAAACTCCTTTCAGTAAATCCTAAGGCTGGACTGCAATCCAACAGTGAACAGTAAGTAACTCAGTCCCAGAAACTTAACAGCAAGCAGGTTCCCTTTGGCCTTTAATAGCTAACAGTATTTCCAAGGGTTTTTTCAAATTTTGGTCAAGAGTTGTACCAAATGCACAGTACTACAAATGCAATTTTTCTAATTCTCAACTTCACAAGAAGGTGGAATATCAAGACGCCTACCTAGAGCTAGACACCATAGTACTCTACCCATTCCCTCCTCTCCAATATGAAACACCCTCTGCCCTTTCCCCAGCTCCTATCTTGCTGTGTCTGTCTCCTCAGATTTCTTTCTGGTTGCCAAAACAGTCTCCTGACACAGCCAACTTCCATTCACTCCATCTGTCACCAATCCAATGTGACGGACTCCATGAACTGAAACCAAGGTGTCCTCTTAACTTTGCACCAAGCTGCACTTTATATCCTCTCATGCTGCTCTTCCAAAACCATCATTATCCCATTCCAGCCAACTAGGCTCTGCCAAAACAGTCAAACACCAGGTTGCCTCCTAGGGATGCCCAGAAAGCCGCTGCTCTCTCCAGAAGCAGCAGCTGGTGAACAAGGACATGAAATTCCCTCAGTATTTCTCACAACTCTGATTATCATGACAGATGTAGGTTTACCCTCCCTGAAAGGGCAAAGAGTAAGACAGCCAAGGGAAAGAATACCTAATAGAGACCAGCAATCCTGCAAAAAGAATATATTTATAGCTTGCAACACAGATTATAAAACTCTGCCCATCCTAAAGCAACACTTCAGTAGAGTTACACCAATTTATCCCAGCATGGCCTGAAGATACGGGATTGTCTTCAAGCCTGAGAGTTCATACCTTGCACACCCATGTTTCTGTGCAGCTGCAAACACAAGGCTGCTTGCACAGCAGTAAGGCTTTCATGCCCTTCAGCCAAGTGCATTCAAAACAGCAGGGTTTGAAACTCCATGGCTTGTTTTTCCTCAACAAACAAACACTTTTGGCTTGACTACAGTCTCAACAGTACACATCAAAAATGACTCAACCAAATTAAACATATTTCAGGGGAATACGGGATATACAATATAGGTATGAAGATCTGGCCAGAGAAGGTATGATAAAAAAAGAGGAATAAAATAAATAGGGCACCTTTTAATAATTCTTTTGAAGCCAAATTCAGTAGTTACTGGCATGTTTTGAAGCACTCATTCATAAAAGGCAATGAGATCCCAAAGCAAAAGGACACTGCTTTCAAGACCTACACAGCACCTGAATTCATACAGTAAATGAGTAGGTATATGCCTGAGACTGGAGGGTGAAGCCTGAAACTGAGAAGTCATTCTTCTGGATATGCAAAAAATATTTGAGAAGTGGTATAAAATCCAGTAGGATTCCAGTCTCTTACTAAAACCTATTCATTTTTCTAGTTGCTTGCCCTATTAAAAGCTTTTTAGAACAAGAACGTGTTATACAGCGTCCACAGAGAGCAATGCATCATACAGTATGTTCCTAGAACTTAAGCAGAAGTTTTTTGCCTAATAGACAGTCAGGAAACAATCTAGTTGCTTAAAGTTGTCTTTTCAGTTAACAGAAATAAGTAGAACACAAAGACAGACCATAGGACACACTGTGCATTGGGGTCCAAGAAAGGACTCTCCTCCCAGGATCTCAGTCACTGGAGATTTCAGACAAGTTATTTTTCCAGCTCTCCTAGTTGCTTGTCAGATACAGATTCGGAGGCACCTCTACCCTCTCACGAGTCAGGGTGGGCTTTGCTAAAAGCATCAATAATTTACTTCACAGAAAAGAAAAAACTAAAAACTGGTTTGGGATCTCAAGATTCACTGGGGATCCCTGCAGTGCCCCACTCACGTGGCATTCCTCTGCTAAGCTATAAACTCAGTCTGCTGTGTTAATGAGCAACATTATTATATGTCTCTGTTGTAGGATTCAAGCATTTTTACAAACAAAAAAGAAAAAAACACAACAACAAAAAATATTTTTAAACATACTGAGCCTACAGGCAGCAGTAAGGGCTCCTGGTAAAAGAGCACTAGATACAGTGCCTAACCTGAGAAAGCTGCTGAAAACAATCCCTCAAGCTACCTTGCTTTTATTGTTGCTAAAAAGAAAGAAGAAAGCAAAATAAAAAAAAGCACAATGAACTAAGACCACCTAAGATGAACAGATTTGTGTCTTTTAAACATAATGACTCATCAGAAAAGGCTCATGACTGTTCATGCCCCACTCTCTTGCAACAAAGATGTACACCCACAAGCTCCTTCTTTTCAAGAATTACCAAAATTGTGGGCTTGCTTTTTCAGGATCTGATTTTCTATGTATCTATTGTAAAGCCTCAGTTCCACCTTCAAATAAGAAGTCAATCACAGTTTGATCCCAGAAAGGCACAGACCATCAGGGGGCTATACAATTTAGAGCCATCTGTTCCCACTCCCTCTTCCTTTTGCTCATAACCAGGGAGAAGCCATCCCCCTCATCTTATTTCCATTTGGCTTTTCAACCCCGTCTCCAGCTTACCTGGCTTCATGGCTCCTCAGGCTCCTCCATAAGCCTCCTATGCCTGTGGGCTTTTTTTTTTCCTCTCTCTCTCCCCCCTCCCACTGATCTATTTTATGAAACACACCTGGCTGCCCCTTCATCCAACTGTTATTTCCATTTGTATTCATAGAAATACCCAGGCACACATGCTGCTAGTTAATGCTAACTATATTAAACCACTACTGGTAGATGCACCTGTCAAAAACTGATGAGCAGGAAAGAAAATAACATCGTCTAGCTGGGATAACACTTGCTAACCAAGGACTTTGAAAGCAGTGCATCAACACTGCATTCACAAGACACCCCTGGGAATCTGGGTCACCCCGTCACTGCGTGCTGAAAGTGGAGCCTCAAACGAGACAGGAGCAGCAAAATGGGATTCAGCTCCTCACCACCACCAGAGCTGAAGGCAGCCTGAAATGAAGCAAGAGGCATAAATTATAAAGGCAACTGCATAGTGATGCATCCACAGAAGTTTTTCTTTCCTAGATGTTTTCAAATGTGAATATGTTCTCTCTCCATGATGCATTGACAGCTTATGCCCTAAGGTAAAGAAATCTGAGCATGACACAGAACCTGGCAAGACACTTTTTCAGAGATTTTTGCAGACCCTCCAATCTTCTCTTTACCACAAAGTGTGTAATAAAATTCTATCTAAAGAGCAGATTTCTCTCCAACATATATTTGCCTTTGCTTCCCCTCACTTTAAAGCACACTTCCCTTCATAGTCTTAAATAAAACTGGGAAAATTTGTGCAATTTGCTGTCAACAACTGTTCAAAATTCCATGTTAGTAATGTTGAGAGCCTTAGAGTACCAGCTCCCTCTTAATATTTTAAGCAGCAAGATTAAATAAGTAGTATAATACGAACAGCGGATACATAAAAATTCCCAGTTTCAGGACAAGCTGATGGAGCTGAACTGGTCTTAAAAACCTGGAAAAATCTGCAAAACAAACTTAATGAGCAAACATTCATTTGTTCATATTTCTTTTCACAGTTCTTTTTAAAAATAATTCAATGATCAGTGTGCTGCTGCTGTTCTCTTTATAATTACTCTTAGGAAAATCAAAATAATGAAAAATCACAGTAAATATGAATATCCAGAAGAAAACAAGAACTAAATGAAAGCAAAACAAGGAAAAGCACATGTTCAAAATCACTCTGAAAACAGAATGATTAGGTAATTAGTACATGTATATGTGCATGAGTGTATATATATATGGATAGTCTTCTCCCTCATAAAGGGAGAATGGACAGAGTTTGATATCAGTATTTGAAGTATGTCATACAACCTTTCAATTTTAGCGAAACAAGTGGAACACAAAGTTAAGCTTAAATGGGAATTTAGTCTACACCTAAAATACAATAAAAAATCTGAAGTAAAGGTGAGATGGTTGGAATATTTTTTATTTGCAAGGCAAGATGGTTAATAGATGAAACGTTTCATTGTAAAATTTGGAAGGGCTTTTTTTCCCCATGAGCTAGATTAATTGCATGTATACATAAAGCTTCCCTATAAAAATGAACCATACCTTCTTACATTTTAAAAAATCCAAACCCAAAAGACTACCAAAAAGTTACACTTTTCTGTAGCTGTGATGTAGCCATGGAGTAAAAGACAGTACAGAGTTGTAATTTGCCTCAAAGGAAACTCAGGGAGGCCTGCTTGGGCAGGTTGCTTGGAAGAAGTGAGTTAGCAGCGTACTCTAGTTCATCCAACAAAGCAGCAGCTTACTGCTTAAAAACAGTGAACACCAGAAGCGTGTAAGTCTCTGGCTATACTACATCCATCAAATGTATGTAAAGACTGGAAATTAAGTTATACATAAGGTCTCGGAATAACATTGTTGAGCTCTCTTAAATTTGCATTTTATTATATTCAAAGTTTAAGATTGATTTTGTTAAATACAATCTTTTTTAAACTTCTTCAGTTTTAAATTAATTCTTTATTTTAAAATATTTTCCTGAAACTACTGCAGTACATTTACAACATAAGCATCAACTTTATACAATTTTTCCAAATCTGTTTCTAGACATTTTTAATATTTACTTGATGCTTAGTGATTCAAATACATATTACTGGTTTGAAGGATTAAGTGTGTTTATTCCCATTACATTTTTAATGGTATAATCCACTACAGAATCCATGAAGGATTTCAAAACTCCACTTTGAAGAATGTGAAGTCCGTAGTAGTTCTGTAGCACTAATGAGCACTGCCGTTGTGTGAGGCATCGAAAGGTTGCTGACTGCCCTCAATGCAGAACAGCCCATTAGTCTGAACTCAGGGCCCCTCTGACAGCTTCCAATTTATGTATCAAAAGAGATTTTCAAAACTTTCAATTTATCATCAGAAGGCTAAAAATTTGATATATTCCTTTTGCTAAAAATGCCACCATACCTGGAATTTATTCTGTATCTTTTGGCATATTTTGATCATTTCTCTCTATTACCAGCATTAAAGACACTTGCACATCTTTGAATGTAAAAGGAGATCTTCTCTGCACGCATCTCTCTTGCCCGCAAACTCCCATGTTATAAGTGTGAATACAGCTGATCTTGCCAGTCAAAACAGATGCTCAATTCCTTTACCAGGGAATGGAGTACAAATACAGGATTTGATTTAATGTATTCACAGCGCATCCAGCCCCAACTACTTCCGAGACTTTTCAGTATAAATTGCAGCAGAAACTGGCTTAGAAATCAAGTTCCCATTTCGAAGCTAGCATAAAGCAAGGTACTTGGGAGGCAAAAATCTGCCCACTTAAACGCAAACCGTGTTCCGAGCTAAAAGAAATATCTAGGTATGTAAACAATTTTTCACAGTGGCAGTTTACTCTGCTGAACTTTACAGATTAAACTAGAATGAGTCACAGAAAAGAAGTATTACATCTCGAAACTGGTCATGTCCAAGCAACAGCTCAATGATTTTCAGGCTGATGCACACTATGGCAATGGCTGTGGAGTCCCCTCAGGAGCAAGGGACCAGCTGGAGAAGGAAACGAGAAGACCAGGTACACCACAGATGTGCAAGAGTGACATTAGATAGCACTACAATGATTTCTGGCCAGCAGACTGACTTTTCTTGATGGCACAGAGCAGAGCAGCCCTCACCGTAAAGGTATGCCAGGAGCCAGCCAAGCTCTGGTGCCACTTGAGGATCAGCATAACAAAGTCTAAACCCTCCCTTCCCAGAGCCTGAACAAAAGTGCTGTAAATCAAATCCAACTTCTGCACCCTGTGCTGAAGGCACTCAGTGAAATCCACTGAGAGGTTAGAATTCAAAAATAAATGCCACAATAATTTCTAATAAGCACCTTCTGCTCATCAGTGAGCCATGTCAGCCCGAGCCCAACTATTTTAAAACTGGCATTTCTAGAATAAAGGATTGTTATACTTTCCAGACAAGATGATTATTTTCCTCAGAATCTATAGCACGTTCCCGAGATTATAACTAAGGTTCACAATTGTTACGTTTATCATTCTATGCTTTGCATTCAAACTGGTGAATACGCTCCCAAATCTTAAACTATACTAATACTACTGTTGGGTGGGGGGTGGGGGGACATGGAGGGGTGTGGGGATGTGGAGGGGTTGTTCTTTTGGACAGCTCTAAACACCAGCTGGGATTACCCCTTTTCCAGTCATGTTCGCAGCTCCAGGATGTGAACATTTGCTTGTTCTCCAAGCACAACTTTACAACAAGCTTTATCTTACAAAGCACAGCAGCCAGTGCCAAGCTGATGCTTTATGTAAAACCATTATCGTTAACATTTGAGAGCCATGCTAACAATGCAAGCTAAGTCATAAGAAAAAAAGAAAATCTTTTGATTCTAGCAAAAAACTTGCCGTAAAAACCAAACACTTGATTCACAAGTGCTATAGTTGGAAAGGGAGAGAGTCAAGAACTAATCTACCATAGTAATTGGATTGAAAGATTCTGAGTTGGTGGAATTTAGTGGCCGTATTAAAAAGCCATCTCCTCTTCAAGGCAAGGAGCCAACACAATGGAGAAAAGGAGAAAACAAGTTAGGGAGTGTCATCCAAGGTTAAAAGAAGACCCTGTTATCTTGAAAATGGAAGAGCAGCCTATTTCCATGAAACTGAGTTTCTGTCTTTTGCAATCTAAGGCTGGTTTTTATTACCAAAATCAGCAACTGGAAAATACATTTACCAGAGCATTATTCCCATCATTAGAATAATAAAAGGGTCAATTAAAACTCAGTTAAGTGGTAAATCTGTTGTGTAGTGCACTGACTTTAAAAGAGAATTTCAGTTACTTCAATTAAAACTGAGTAATACTGGGCATAGTGCTGGTTACCTTTCCAAATTCTGATTCTCTACTGCTGAAGAAAGTAAAATACTTCTTTAATATCCTTTTCCTCCCCCCCAAATGACCAAGCCATTCTGAACCATTTCTCAGTTCAACGGTGGTATAAAAGTTTCCAGAAAGAACTGGTTTTCCAGTACAATTAAATAGAACTTAGAAAAACAATTTCATATTTACAACAGGAAATAACCAAACTTGTCTCTGGTTACCAAAAAAAGAAGAAATAAGATGAATTTAATGAACTGGTGTTCATATTACATCTATCAAATGGATTAATGGGATTTAACAGTTCGAAGAATCCATTGCATAGCAAAAATAGCAGTGAGGGCCCAATTTTTGCACAAATAGATTACATTATAATGTGCTAGTCGCTGCTGCAATGTGCAAACTAACCTGAATTCACACTACATCCAAGCTGTATCTGGAGCTCAGCTTTGTACACTCAACTTTGTACACTCACCAACAAGCTTTGTACACACAACTGTCTAAATGAAATCAAAGGGAAATTTTGTGCATTACTTACAAAGAACTTGTCCCGTTAGCTGCTCCAACATAACATGACTCTCATGCCCAGGGTCTATATACTTATTTTTCAGGTTTTTTTTTATTATTATTTCCTTTTCTACTAAAAAAGGATGAGCAAATGAGCTTTGCAGGGTTAGAGAAGGGTAGATCACATCTTAGCTCCTTACAAGACAGGATAATGACACAGCAAGTATTAAGAACAGTGACAGAAATAAAACTTCTCTTGATAACTTAGACTAAAAGGTTAATAATCATGTATTTCACATCTTACCATCAAACAGGTGCTTTACAATTCTCACCAGGAAGAGTCTGCAATACCATTTACACTCGAGACTTCCCTAGTAGGAAGTAAAATTTCCTGTAAATTTTATTTCATCACTTCTCTTTCTTCTTTGTTTCAACATTAGAACTGCTCATTGGCCAAAACCCAAGAGCTCAATATTGCCAGTTTCAGGAGGACTTAAAATACAAGTACAAAACACCCTCTCAACCCAGGCCTGCATTCTGCAATGTGGGTCCACTTTTAATTAAAAGCAGAAGCTCAGATTATCCCACCCAACCATGAAGCAGTGTAACGAGTTTTCTTAGTGCCACTTTAATAGCCTGCTTTTTTAAGCAGCTTTTAATTCTGTATTCAACGTCAAGATACCAAATGCTGCCAGCACTCTCTGATCTCAGCATGACAGGGAAAAGTACCACTAGGTCTCTGTTCCAGTATTTCTAACAAACATGGCTGAAGAAAATTATTTCCCTGGATTATGAGGCTAACAACTATTCCCCAAATCAATGATGAACTGCATTTATTTTATTTTCACTCTCCCTGGTAAGAAACCACCAAAGCTTTCTTCTAAAAACTCTGCTTCAGCCCCAGACAGGGATGACTAATTATAAGCACCCTGTCTGGGGTAGAAAGAAAAAGAAATAGTTTGTCTAAGCTTATGGAAATGTGGCTGTGTGTTTCACTTTATGCCTTTTCTTGTCAAGCAAACAAAGCGGAAGGGTGGGAGGGGGAATGGCAGCACTAGCAATGAAACAGTCTTGGAAATTCAAAGCTGAAAAGATGTTCCAACTGATGAAAGGCAACGAGAGGAGGCTGCTCAGTTCTTACTCTGCTGCACCAAATAAAAGAACTTAGGACAGGCAAAATCTGTTCCCTAAGCAGGGTTCATCAGGGCATATCAAGGCTTCAAAAACATTATTGCATTTTTAATAATTCAGGAATCTGCCTGTGTCGCTCTTGATTAACGTCTACGTAGCAATTGTCCAAGCTTCACCAAGGTTGTCATTTTGCTGTCTGGAAATATCTGTAATTGCTTATACCAGCTGAAATGGTTATTTCAGCTTTCCAGTGTCTTTTAAAGTTGGCATCTTAATGAAGGGGCAAATTTTTTGACAGCAGATGCCAA
>VXBL01006470.1:87741-119610 GCA_013400195.1 Aramus guarauna | reverse complement strand
CCTGACAAAAAAAAAAAAAAAAATCAGGAGAGGAGAAACAAGGAGAAAACAGAAAAAAATCATCTGTATACATGGAAATGCATATTGTACAGAAGCCTTTGAAAGTATGTACTTGCCTCTTTAGACCTGTAATCACCTGCTTGCAAGAGCGTATCCATGAGCAAGAATTTGCGCAACTGTTATGGCTAGCTCAGCAGTAACCTGTATACGCGTATGCGGCTTCCATTAAAACCACAGAATAGGGAATGAATGTCCTAGAACCAGGACCCATTCCAGACTTTTCTAATGGCTGCAAACAAGTGATAAAGATTATTACATACCAAAATTAGCAGGGGAAGGGAGCCCATTCATTCTTCTAATAAAATCTGCTGGTCTAAGCCATACGTATATTACGGTCTTCAAATCTGTTTCAGTTTATGTGTCTAGATATGCCAGGACACTTTTTGCCACATCGTATTTCACTGCTGAACTATTTATTTGGCTTTGAACCAAACTCTTCTGTTAACTAAGGTCTGACAACTGAACTGAACAGCGGTCCAAATCCAGAACAATTAACATAAAGCCCATTTCTGACACTCTTTAGAGATCTCCTTAACAGATCTTATGTTCATTTAGAATAGGTGATCACGTTTTGCTCACTGCATCAAAATTGTTTGGTTTACACTTAAATGAGACTATAGAGCAACTTCATTACTCTAAATAATATATTTTCCTAAAACTGACAGGTAATCAGCACTTTTTTTCACGGCAGCCCAGACAAGCCAAGACTTGGAGCCACGAAGACATCAGACACACAGAGACGGTTGGTAAGACAGCCTCCAGACCAGGAAGGACAGACACCATCTATCTTCAGCATTCTGGAAAAAACAAACAAAAAAAAAAACAACCCCAAAATTTCTTTTGTATAGGCTACAGCAGTCTAATCTGGCCTGCGCCATGAGGGATGTGACAAGGTCCCTGCATTCTTACCAAGAAGCCTAGGAGGTCTTGGTGTCTCCCAGGAAAAGAGGATTCATGTTCAGCTGAAAACTGCACAATGAGAACAACAGGAGCAAGACGTGTGGTAAGCAAGTTCCCCACGATACTAGTCCTTCGCATTCTCCTGAATCCTTGTGATTACTAAGGAGGAGACCATGACAACAGCAGAAAAGCCATTCACTGCTGACACTGGAGACACAATGGCCAACTAGTACTTCGGATGAAATAAATCACTCACTAGCTGTTTTATTAATGACTCAGCCAGAAAGGTCATACTTCATTGCAGAAGATGAAAGGGACAAGTAAACCAAGCTGCTAGTTGACAGGAATGCATTAATATTCATTTAGCTTCTTATATGCTGCCGGTCAGATCAGGAGAAGAGCTGGGCATTGCTGCTATGTCAGCTCTTAGCAGGTTTTAGGTCTTGATTATATATTGAATTCTCATTTAAATTCAAGATAAACAATGAAGCCAGAAAGACAGACACTGAAAACCACATACACACCACACTGATTGCTATCTGCTAATTACACAAGAATAAGAGTCATCACAGGCATCCTGAAATTCTACTGTCTGCTCTTGAATGTGAGCAGTAATGGGAAGCTGATACTTCTAAAAGGAAGCCCTACCATCACTGAGTACATATATACTTTAATGAGCTTTTCTCTAGGAAGCAAACTTTCAGAGATAGCCTGGTCCACATCCTCACGTGTATCTGTACACACACAAAGACTTTGCCCTCCCTGAGAATTTATTTCTGCAGCTGTTCACCCATAACCAAATTCTCATTTCACTTTTCCGCAGTACGAGTGCAAAACAAGACAGGGAAGAAAAATGAAGCAAAAATGTCACTATGGCTTCATTATTTTTTCCCTTTCATGCTTTCTTAGCAATGCTTTCACAGGTACTCTACAAACACCCTTCAGTCCATGTACATTACTTTTCTCCCCCAAATATACATCAACTAAGCCTCAGAAATTCACCATATGTAAAATGAAAGCATTATCATGATGACTTCAGACAGTATCAAACATATCAAGTTACCCATCTATAACTTCAGGACTCAAAATATCAATGGCTCAGACATCACCAACTCTGTCGATGATGAAAAACTGATATTGCAGTAACACATAACTTAATTACCTGTCATACAAAGGCACACACACACCTAGCACTGTTCTTTACTTTTGAGTGTGTGTATGTGTTTAAAGAAAACCTACCACCTTTGATTTCAAGCTCTTCAGGACAGAAGCTTCCTAGAAACTCAGTAAGCTTTGCCCTGGACAAGGCTACACATGCAGATTTGCAAGTCATGATTACAATCCAACACTACTGGGGTGCAGGTTTATTCCACTTCTATTAGGAGGCTATTCTTGTTTTCAAAAAAAGAAAAAAAAAATGTGGAATGTTCTGCATGCTCAGAAAAGCCTCACTTGGCTTTTTTTTTTTTTTTTTTTAAAAGAAATATGATACTGAGACCCACATGAGATTTTTCTGAGAAATAATGTACAAGAATCAGTATGTTCCAAAAATTGTGTATAAAGAGGTGAAATCTTTTTTCCTTTACATCTACACACCCTTATTTATGCATTGGTCATGAAAGGTACCAGAACAAAGGCTTTGAAAGTTGAAGTTCACAAGCTAAGTACACCTCAGACAACAGCAATTCATATATCTTCCCATTTCCTCCAGCAAGCCTGAACTGTTTAATGTAAATGGGAGATGAAGAAGAGAAAGCATAGGAAAGTATTTTAATAAAGTAAATGGCACAGGAAAAAAAAAGAGAAATTAGGAACTCTGCAGGCTCTTACAATGCATAGATCATGACAGACTATGAAGCTGAAGAGCTACAAATAAATCAGGGAAAGATTTTAAATACCATATAGATTTCTAGTAGAAATCATGACCACATATCCCTGAGATTTGGGGTGAGAGGAAGGAGGAAGTTTCTGTGGAAAGGGAGAAAAAAGTTAGATAATTATTTTGACCATAGGGTTTTTTTAATGGGAATTCTAGTTTTAATGGGATACAATGTCTTCAGTTTCAGAGCCTAAGATAATCACTGAAGGAGATTATGTAGCAACTTTCACTGGCTGTTTTCTAACTGGCTTCTGGCACCATCCCTTTAAGCCCACCATCCTGGGTTCTTCCCAAGACAGTATAATGAGGATGGGCCCCTGTGGCAGACTTGCTGTGACAGGTCCTGCATGTCCTGCACCACTCCTAGAATGACCCACTAATGACTAATTTCTGTGAGCACAACTTTTCCACCAGTAAGGGAAAAAAAAAATAATAATAATAATTAGAAAACAAGATTAACAAGGATACATTAAATATCAAATATTGGTATGTTTTGTTTTCAGTTTAAAAATAATTTCTATGCATTGGAAAGTAAAAAAGATTGCTGTGAAAGAGGCCTGTTTGATTTGTCTTCCATGCAGTTCTCACCACTCTATTTAAAACCACTCATCCAAACACAAGGTATTCTCAGAGGCACTATTGATAAAACACTGCACAGAAGCCAAGCGCCGCAAGCAGCTATTTTTAATTATCCAAACTGTGCACTGAAAACATGCACAGCTTTACCAGCGAACATGAGGTCGGAGAGGGAAACAAGGGTTAAAAAAACCCAAAAAAACCAAAAACACAGCAACAAGCTACACACTAAGAAAAATCTCCCTATGGAACCTCTCTGTCTGGCCTAGGACTGTATACTAATCCAGGTGAAACATTTTGGGCTATTGTAAATAAAGATAAAACATGTTGGCATCTGTGTGACAGACATGGCCACAAATAAATCAAGCAATAAACAGCACAGCATGCTATTTCTGGCTTTGTGCCTCCTTTTTGTCACATTAGGGTAAAAAGTTGCATTCAAAGACCACTACTGTCTCTGAAACAAAAAGCCTCCCAACACCCCCCCCCACCATCTAGGCAGGAAAACAGACAAATTCAAGTGTCTGAAGGGATTACGGGATAACAAGGAAGCTTGCTAACAAAAGCAGACAGCTGTTGTGGCTTAAGGAATCAAAATGAACACCCCAATGTCTCCCTCCTAGCTTAGTGCAAGGGTTTTGCAATGACAGTTCTTGGCCTAAGATGACACTGCTGGCTACTGAGTCCTTCCTGCACCTACTCTTCCCTGTTATTCTTCTCTGAGTCCTACGCAAACCTCAATAAGCTTTTGAGGAACAATCTGAGACAGCCATTGCCAATCACAGCTCGAGTCACACTACATTTGCCACACAAAGTTTTTCCAGCAGTAAGAAAACATGATCCTACCAGTACGTCCCAGAGGTTTGAAGAAGAAATAGCAAAGGGTCATGCAGACAAGGAGATGGACTGAGACTCAAAGACATTTGTTCTGCCCTTACTGTACTCTGCTCCTACAAGACACTATATCTTTGTGCTTCTTCTCACTTCTCAGCTATCAGCATCTAGCAGAGAATTAAAAACCTCAGAGCCAGGTCTTTGCTATGTGTTTGTGCAGTGCCCAACACCATGGTGCCCTAGATCTGTGCAGAACCACCAAGTGGTACCGCACGAGCCAGATTTGTCAGATGTGTTGCCCTGACAAGTGCTTACTACTCTCCCCAACTGGGTCCTTATTTTCACGGGCTGTTTTGGCTGAGAACAGCTGACAATCACAGGCCATGCATTTTTCCAGTGTAACTATGCCCCAGAACAACGCTGTGAGAATTTCAAGCCACTCTGAAATAGTGACTGTCTGATATGGGAGGATGTATCTGAACAGCACAGCAAACAACCATTTCAATACAAATTCTATAGACATGAAACAACCTGGCAGCAAAACTTAGCGCTTCCAAGAACTGTCCGAGGGCTGAACATCAATCAGCTCAGGGACTGAAACAGCACAGCAGTAAGCAGGAGGATCGGGTGATGATTCCACAACAGCAAAGCAAGAGGACAGAGTTACATGCAAGAAAAACAGGGTATGGGGCACCCTCAGAAACAAGTGAGTCTGATGGACAAGGTTCAGTGTGGACTACTAATTTTAAGCACACATGTGCATACAGAAATATGTCATCTTGAACAGAATCCAACATTACTCCCCCCCTCTTTTCTTAAGGATCTAAATCTAAATATTGTCTTAAATTTGCATGTTGGAGGTGGGGAAAAGAAACACCTTAGCATGTGGAAATGCTAGCACATCAAGTGATCTTCAGTACTTGTCCTTGTATATGCTGCTCCTGCTATGCAGAGGAATCTGAATTACCTTCCCTTTACAACACTTTTTCTTTCTTTGTGACAATTTGCCACTTTTCATATTAAGGCTCTTTTTCCTCAGTAAAGGCAGCTAAGTAGTTAGATATTATTTATTATACTTATTGTAATTTTAACTATTGTAATTATAATGAAAATGCACAGGAGAAGTTTCCTTAAAAACAGGAGGCTAAAGACGAAGATCCAAGGAATTAAACAAACAAAGCAGAAGGTTGGTTATTTGGAAGTATTACAATTTATTTTCTATCCCTCTGCCTACCCAGGTTTGCTCATGATGGCTATGGTTGTCAGTGCCACTGCTGTTATCTTCCTAAACCAGTTTTGAAGGTGTGGAACTCAGGTAGTCCATTAGAGAAAGTGGAGTTCTGCACTACATCAAACTTCAAACACTAAATAAAACCTATTAAAAATACATTTCTAAACCAATCTCAAGAATTTATAGGTAATCTGAGTTTTGGAGGTATCTTGACTCAGGCAAACATGGTAGGTCCTCTCTCACACTTTTGGCAGTTGTGACACTTCAAGGTAGCCCAGCTGCTTTGCAAGTAAACAAGAGAAAATACATTGTAAATGATGCTTCCATGTTATACAGCAATTTTTATCCGTAAGTCCAGTGATAGCTCACAAAGGTTGGCAAGAATATTGACATTTCCATTTTAGGCAACGATGCCCAGAGAGGTTAAGCGATTTGTCCGATGTCACATAAAAATGCAGCTGAAGCCAAGGACAGACCAATTTCTGAAAAGCAAAGCACAGACACCTTGCCTCAATTCACTCTGCCATCACATCACAGCCATTCCCACTCAGTTGGAGTCCCGCTTCTTCCAAAAGCTAGCAGATACAGACTTTGCAAGTGATTTACACCTCTACATCTCACTGTACGTACTGCTACTTATTACCTTTCCCTGGTATGCAGACCTGTTACAGGACAGTGAGTTATACAACCATCAATCCTATCCACTTGTGTACACACACCAAGTCCTGTTGATTTTTCTTATTGATTACATGGACATATCACAGTTTTGTGAACACAGCCCAGGCCAGCAGAGCTTCAACTGCTCGATAGCTCAGGCCAAGCCATAGGCTACCACAGGTTGCATATCCTAAATCCCACTGTGGGATTTTTCCTAGAGCAGCAATATCCAGCACAAGGATACAGTGCCACGCTGACCTCCGAAATTCTACCCAAATTTGTGAGAGAGGTTGCACTTTGCATGATTTTGTGAATTAGCTGAAACCTCGGGCAAAGAGAACACGTAGAAGACTGGACAGAGTCACATATTGGATTGGCTCACCAGAAGCTCATGAACAGATTTGTTTCCTCTAAGGCCACAGACTGGCTGCAAACTACTCAGGAGCCAGTTGTCTTCGGCTATTTTTAGGGCTGAGTGTCCAGATTTTCTTTAGGAAATGCACGCCAATCTTCAGCAAAAAATCAATAAAAGAACTAATCTTTGCAGAATAACCAGACTGTGACAACCCTGCATGTGGACGTCTGACACCAGCACCATCTCCTTTAATGAACACATTTCAGCACTGACAGAAACCAGAAAATCCCAGCATGGAGTTACCAGCCCCCTGTGATGGAGCCTAGCAGCAGGAAGGCACAGCCCCAAACCCAAGCTACCGAACACCATTACCAATCCGGCCTTTTTTTTCAAGACTAAATTAGGGTCTACAGTCTTTAATTGCCAGGGCCTCTGTCTCAGATTCAAATACAACTGGATTTTCTGTTCAATGACCAGACTGGACTTTTACATTTTTACTCTGAAATCAGAATCCTATGTATATTTATTTTTGGAGATTACTGCAATTTTACCATCCTTGCACTTTTCTCCCCTTTGCTTTGATGAGCATGTATTCCTAACACATTTGTGTCACAGAAACCAAGTGTCAAAACACCCCATACCCCTGAATCACATTTACTGCGGGAGACACAGACTCATCCTGCACATTCCTGGAGAAGAAAAGGCTCCATCGGACCAACATGAAAGGAGGAAGTGTTCAGCAATTTACACAATCAGAACCAAAAAAAAAAAAACACCCAAAAAAAACATGTCAAATTATATTTTTTGAAACAAGTATATACACATTCCAAGATTTTGCTCATAAAGAGTATTTTATAGTCCTCTGCTTCAGCCTTTCAACTCTATATCAAAGTGTAAGAAAAACTGCTGGTTGCCTATTTCAAAGTCAAACAATGTTTCCAAGTTTCATTGTAGCTACAGAATATTAGGAAAGAAAATAAAACAGCCTTTAGAATTAGAATTCTCACCTACACTAAAGCTTCGATGAATTTACTCTATTTTAAGCCATCCATGTACTCTCATCATTGTTAGTAGGTAGGTGGGAATCCTAGAAAACAAACTACCAGATCAGCATGTTCAGTTCCCTGCTGTGACTGGTTGGAGACCTTCTCTACCTACAGCTGACACATGCTGGCCAGCACTGTGGCCCCATTATCAAAGGCTGCACTTTTGAAGGCCCCCCAGGGCTGGAGAAGAAGTGGAATAGGAAGGCCTCTAGCAAACATCCACCAAACTGAGCAAGGGGAGAGCAGATGACAACTCTTTTTTGCACAGTAAAGAGAAGGAAAAACAGCTTGAAGAAGTCAGATTGCCATGAGGAAATCCAGATCAACAGAATCAAAAGAAAAATAAAAGAAATTATATCTTTACAGTGGAATAATGTAGTTCAAGGGAACAGTCACAAGCCTGAGTCACAAGTACCTGAAACGGTACCAATTTCACTGCCGTGTCAAGGCCTCTGCTGCCAGAGGGATGTCACAGACACCAAGTCTGAGCCTCAGGGCAAATGTTCCAGGATTAAGGCCAGAAACTGCCTAAAAGCTGCTCCATCCAAACTTGAACAAAGTCTGGATCACCCTCACAAGTGACTCTTGAGTCAGTATGGGACAACTGCACTTTAGGGATAAGCAAAATTTCATCCAAATGTACATTAAAAGTATCTATTATGAAGATAAAATATAATATGGAAATTAAATCAGAGGAAGAAAAATGTCTGTGGTTTACAGAAAGATGAACAATAAAGGGATATCTGCAGCACTGTGTAAACCAATTAATATCCCATGCCAAAACCTCATCACCTTCCTCCAATACTGAACTGCATTTCTTATAGCGACCTTAAGCCCTGAACTTAACCTGTCTACTTCTCTATAACAAAGACCAACAATGTAAGCAATAAATCTGCTCTCATTGGCAATCTACCAGCTTCATGGGTATTACAGGGGATTTCTGAATTGATTCCCACTCTATGGAGTGCAACCAACTGCACCCATGAAGCAAGTCCAATTTTTCATTATTCTGGAGCTGTGAGCATTGATAGGTCTTATATTTTGGAAGTATCTTTCCTGTATGGCAACAACACGGAGCCAAGATCCGCTAGTGGCACCTCTATTCACAGTATGGTAGTCAGCCACTCGATGTCTGTGTAATGTATCTGTAACTTACTCCTGGTACTGGCAGAGCCAAAGCTGGAACGCCAGTTAAGTAGAAGTCTAGTCTGTTTGTAGACTGGTATGATTCCATGATCGTGCTGGTTTTCTGTCTGTTACACCTCTTGTTAATATCCCCTAATCAAACCAGCTGATTAATTTCAATCAAATCTGAAAACAAAGTATAGGTCTCAAAGATTATTGTCTTTATAGGAACTTTATTAAGGATTCAGAAAATGACAGCCTGCGTGAGATAGCTCTGAATTAGCATCCTCACTGAAGGAAAGCAAATCTCAGCTTGTGCACACATCCTGTGGCAGTCAGCGATGCAGTGACAACCCAATCAGAGTATCCATAACTTCACACAGAGCAACTAGCTTTTTTTGCTCTCGTCAGAGCAGGACACAGAAATCAGGCTGATTGCTGGGGGCTAGGAGGGTGAAAATGGAGGTAAGACATATAGGACAAAAATATGCAGCTCAGATTTTATTAAGATGAGTGCTTATGGAAGGTATTGTTCTGTATGTCTAACTGCAATTGTCTTTAATAAAGACCTCCTGATTAAGAAAAACCCTAATCTCGCTGATCTTGGCAACTATGAGCTAACAGAATAAATGACCAAACCAAGCAAACCAAGCAAAACTAGGGACAGACTTACAAACTGAGTGTGGAAGATGCAGCACTGAATTTCAAAGCTACAGTGAGAGTAGGAACTCAAACAGACAATTTCTTTTTTCAGTTTGCAAAATGGAAAAGATTCACTCTGTGTTGATGTGTGACATAAAGACTTTATGCTTCCAGCCGCAACCAGGGTGCTCAGAGACCTAAAGAAAAGACAACAATTGTCTATGGCCAAACTTTGAAACATTAGATTTTAAAACTTAATAAAAATATAAAAACCAATAAAAACCAAGCAGTAGCCTGAAACATTGCTAGGCTGGTTTGGATTTGCTTGTGAGAACGCTTTAAAAAAACACTCATTAGCCATAATTAGTGGCATTAGTGTCATGGATTGGTTGTGCTTTTCAGGTACTCATCTCAGAAAAATACAGAACAAGGGGTAATCAGATGAGGCACCAGATCAAACTTTTGTATAATTTATTGCAAAATACAAAAATCAAATGGAAGAGAAAGCCATTAGAAATCCTAAGAGCAACCTTGCTGTGAGTGATACGACTTGGACTGGAAAGATGGGGCACATATTGAAGACTTAAGAAAACACCCAAAAGGGACAGCTGGATAGCTCTGGTTTGGTAACTGCCTGTGAAATATTTCACACTTAAATACCTGCTTCATCTCAAGTCAACATAAGCAGTGACCAAAAAATAGCATTCCTACTTGGGAGGGAAATGGTCAGAGTATGAACTCACGCAATAGCTGTTCATTTCATAAGTTCTGCCACCACACTTGCACCCTTTCTGCAGGAGGATTTTAAAGGCAAAGAAAACAAACTACATTTTTCCCTCTGGTTTTGGTAGTGCCAAAACAAGTCTCTAGAGAAGATTTTGTCACCATCCTATTTGCAGACATTAAGACAAAGATGGCACAAAGGCCAGACAATTCTAAATATAAGAATTAAGCAGGGAACAGGAATACAGCTGTCCTTTTTTAGGCTATACATTATCTTTTCTGGTCTGCCTAGACCTGGGACTACCAGCACAAATCACAATGGGCCACCTGACCTGTATTCCTGGCAGGTATGCAAGCTTGCGAGGTTGCTGAGTCACCACTAGACCAGAGGGTAACAGGCGAGCTCTCCTTTTGTCATTTCTACAAAATATGCAAAGCATTTAAAAAAAAAAAATTCAGACCAGGCATTCAACATAACCACCAAATAGTACCCACCATGATGAAATGGAAAAAATAAATTAAAAATGTCCCCTGAGTATAGGAAAGTCATGAGCCAAAGAGCAATGACTTGATAGGAATGCAGTACCATGCCAAAAACCTTGGGGAGAGAGAAGAGCACAAGCATTTGCCACATGTTAATGGAAAAACTAATGTCCTCACAGCTCCTGCATAAACCCCCACCAGATGATCCCACAGGAGTAGCAGAGCTGAATTCAAAACAGGAAAGCCACAGAAGTTCAAATTCTGACTGAGGATTAAATAGAACTTATTATACTGACCAATAACACATCAACACAACAGCAGACATTTTAGAAGACTCAGGGGTTAAATCAAGGTCTTGTCTACCCTTCAGATTAATGATCTTGTGTCTGGAAACATCTCAATGCCTTCAAAATCACTGTGTTAGCCTCAGACTGCATCAGATTTAAGGTTCAACTCTCAGTGCTGATGATCATCTGCTGAGTTCCCAAACTCTAAGTGCCTTACAGCTTGGTGAGACTTTTCTGCCTCAGAGATAAAAAGAAAATAAACTGTCCCAGCAGGTACTAAAATACTGCAGTGCCCCTTACAAGATATTCCTGCTGTTGCTAGCAGAAGGGAACAGTGCACTGTTCCCTCTCCTTCTTGCAGCAGCTGCTGTTGCATATGAGAAACACTGACTGTAGCACTTTGGGTTTTGACAGTTCATCCAGCATCCTTGGAGCACAGCCCTGACAAGATATTAGAACATTTTGGAGGGATTCTTTAGAAAGAATCAACGGAAAACTGAAACAGACTTTGCCAGCAACAGAAATTGTATATGCAGAGCAACCCTCTGCCATATTTATTGCTTCCTCTTTCTCATGCACGGCAGCTGATAGATCACTGCATAAGCTACTGGAGGTAATTGAGAGGAAGGAATTGAACCTTCCTGTGCATCAGGCACGAGGAGGATTCATCCTGTATTGAGGATGAGAGGAGAGTCACTCAGATGACTCAGTTCTCAGGATGTCTTCCTAATTATTGCGGTATTTAAAGAGGAGAAACATGCAGCGCTCAAACGTGATTCTGCCAAAAGTGATATGAAAATTAAAATCCTCAGAAGAGTGCCATGACAATGTGACCTCTGGAGAAAGAAAAAAATTCTCTGCCCAGGATTTTGCAGAGATACAGATTTCAGGTGACTCTTAAAATTGTCACTGCTGTTGCAAGATCAGCATTAACTGTGAAAATTAACTAGCTCTTCTGTGATTTTATTCTATACGTGCCAAGTAAGAACAAAATATTGATTGAGTGAGCTGCAAGATTTATTTACATAAGGATCTGATTGCCAGGTTCATTCTTATGCAAAGCAGAGAAAGCTCTTTCAGCAGGCATTTTTAAAAATCAGATCTAAAAATAACGTTATGCTTTAGCTTTACTTGTATAATGCCTGACAGTGCATGCCCAGGATTCTTTCTTCAGTAGGCACTATGAAACACAAGAACTACATCAAGGAAATCCCTGCAATTTCCATTGATTTCAAACTGGAGATGAGTTTTCTCAGAATCGCTACATAACTGACCCCAATTCAGTAGTAGTAAGATGGAAACAAAAAAACAGTGTCCATTTCTGATTCTCAGTTGAAAACGTACCCCCCCCCAAAATCTCCCACTGTATTGCTTTGAATGCATAGTATTTTTTCCCCATACATACCCTCCTGTGAAGCTTTGAAAGCTTTTATTTTTAGTGCTGTGTCTCCAGGTCCTTCCTTGAAGCTATTGTTGCTTCTCATATCACATCTTTTTGAAGTTGTAAAAACAAACGTGTGTATTGGACTAATGCCAGAAGGAATGACCTAGCAAAGTAACTTTTGAAAGAGACTTGTCCCCTCTGAAATGGAAGCAAATTGGTGGCCTTTGAAAGATCAGCTGCCTAAGCCCTTGTCTATGAGGAACAGCCATACCTGACAGAATGATGAGGGAAATCACAGCTCCGTATATTATCTGTTCAGTAAAAAGTCAGGTGCAACTTTTGATAAAAAAAGGCTATCTCCATTTAATAGCTTTTTGCATTTAATGCTTTCCAAAAGTAGAACGCTGCTTTTTTCATAACAGCTACGCTGGAGGAAGCATGCAACCTTGTGTGATGTGATAAAACTGAACAAAACCACATCTCCAAACCAAAAAGTGCCATGGAGAACATTTTGTATTTTATAAAGCTAGTCCTAGGTCACTCTTAGCATACATCCATATTCACAATTCATACCCTTGTTCCTCTCTGGCTATTTACAAAATCCCATTTCTTCCTCCAACAGGCAGTACAGCACAATGTAGTACACAACAGAATGCAATTCTGGGATAATGGTATCATTCTATTTTCCCTGGGGGCTTTTTTTTTTTTAATTGTTATGTCTCAGGAGAACAGAGTGACAAATCTCACCATCATTATTTCTTTGGAAACACTTCTGCTCATTTTGAAAAAGCCACAACACATTTCAGTGCAGAGTAAAAACTCAGTATTAAGCAGCTGAAATAAATTCTTGGGAGCAAAACTGTTCCTTTCTAAAGCTTTTAGTGAAGCATTTACTGATTAAATCTGGTATGAGATCTTGAAGTCCTTACTGGATACAGAAGACGGTTAGGGAATTTGCCATTCTCCTGCATAAAAAGAAAACAAGTGCACCCAGGAGTGAATCTTTGTAGCCAGAAACAGCCAGGCATACTGCAGTGCAGGCTTCCAGAACATCTGCTCTACAAACCTAATTATCCCTCATTGCACAGATGCAAAAGCCATCTGAAATGTTAGTACCTGAGACACAGAGATGATTTAAAATTCCTTTAAAATTGAGTTAAATTTAAAATAAATAAATAAAGGAAAGCCATGCAGATACATTCCTGTAAGCTGATGTACATTCTGTAAGCCTACAAAGCCTGATCCCATTTCATTCCAATATCAGATAAGTCACATTCCCACAGCTGTCCCACGATGGGTATTTACTCTTACTGCTCTTTAGACTCACTTCTCAGTGGGATGACATGAAACCGAGGTACTACAATCTACTACAATGCAACTGCTTTTTTGGGGAATTGGCAGCTCCTTTTGAGTCCAGAGTGCAACAACTTCATTTAGTCTTAACGTGCAGTAGAAACACTCAAGTCCTAAAGTGTAGATAAGAACATCATTTCCAGAAGGAAATGTTAAATTAAGCTCACCTTCTAATAGCTACAAGGGCACTGGTCCAGCTATTGGTAGCCCTTTTATTTGCAGTTTCCTTCCTGAGAACAAATTACATGTGAAACTTGAGAGAAGTTTTAAATGGGTTTATTTATACAAATGTGGCAAAGAAATGTATATAAATGAGGCTGAGATATGTGGCTGTACAAGAGCAGATAGCTTACATCATTTAAGAAACAGTATCCACAAATCTCTTTTCTCAAGTGAAGGCATCTTTCTCTTTGTCTCTCAGGAACTCTATTTCATCTCATTGCTCTTAAATTTTCACTAACAGTCAAGTGGCAAGCTGCCAGATAACTCACAGTTGGCTAGAAGCATGGTCACCTACAAGTTAATTGATGCCACAAAACTTCCCTCCAGGATGCCATCTGAGTTGCGTTCAATATTCTTACTGGATTCAGAAGTCCATCCCTCTAAACTTGAAAGCTGCTTCTCTTGACCAAATGCCAATTTGCTGATTTTGTTTGCAAGCACTCACATTTAACTAAATAGCAATACCAAGCTCCTATTGCACTCTTTTGACCATATATCAACTGCACTATTTTACAAAAATAAAGACAAACCATTTCCCCGCCTCACAAGTAGGTAAATTTGGAAAATGAGAACTGAAGGGGCTTGTCAATATAAACTGAGAATGACACCAATATAAAATAAAAAGGTATTTTATATCAAGTCCCTGCCCCTGCCTGAATAAATAGCCCACATTTTAATAGAGCTAAGTACCCTGCATCTCTTGATGGCTATAATGAGACTTCTTGTTTTCATTTTAAAAATTAGGGCATTTACTGAGTAACCTAAATATTACTTTGGGGGCCTATCTACCCCACTAACAGTCAAACAGGCAAGATAGGCATTTTTATTTTCCTATTGCTACTTCCTGCATCAGAGAAACACCTTACTGACATGCAGTTGCACCCTTCCAGTTTTCCGCACTGACAGCAATGGTTTTTCTGTATGCAAAGCCAGTTCCACAGGAAACAGCAACAATAAATCAACACAAAGGTCTCCTGCTTTCCTCCTGTGTATCTGCTGCTCGGCAAGTTTCAGTAACTGTGCTGTCACCCCATCAGACTCGGTCGTGAGATGGGCAAAGCCACTCACCTTTACAGCGTGACAGCTGGGCTCAAACTAGCATCATCTGATGCTGGAAGGGAGCTATCCACTCCCAAAGAACTGGTGAGGTCTATGTGATGCAGAACACACCATCACAATTATTGTCAGCAATCTGAGGCTACGGAATGAACAAGCCTGAGCACAAACAGCTCTTCATTTCCAGATGAGGACTTCCTCTGATGACATTTGAGGTTAAGATTACACAGTTTCTTTGGGTGAGGAGGGGAGAGCCTGCCACAGAACCTGCTGAAACAGGGACGTGTTTTGTCAAGCTTTCAGCCTGCCTCTCCCATCACATCCTCTTTCTGCCCTTTATGGCTTCTCCACATCGGGCATATTTTCTCAACAGGCATCACACAAGCTCCATTTATTAAAACCACAAAGTTCAGGCATGGCCGAGTTTCCGGCTGGCTCACCAGACCTTGCACAGAGGTTTCATTCTCAGCCCTGGTGACATTTTATTTCTCTTCAGATTTCCCTTGTCTTCCAGTGTCTGAGCCCGATCAGGCAAACTTACAGTACAAGCGCTCTGCACAAGGAGGCACCTTTCCAGTGGAGAACTGCAGGCATAACTGTCCAAAGCACCCAGATCACCCTTCCGCAGGCCTGGCTCTCACCTGCAAGTTCCCTCAGAACACAGCCCCTAAACATTGCCCCCAGAGGGGCTGCACGAAGCCTTCATGAGCAAGGATCCTTGCCAAGAGCAGTACAATTTTACTCTATAGTCACTTTCCTAGAAAAACTTTGTAATACAGTAGATTGNGGACGTGTTTTGTCAAGCTTTCAGTCTGCCTCTCCCATCACATCCTCCTTCTGCCCTTTATGGCTTTGTAATACAGTAGATTTGGCAGGACCGAACCACGGTTACCTGTTCTTCATCTGCAGGAGGGACAGCATGCTGGAAAATGCAAAGGCAGTTTGACTCACTTATTCAGACATACTGCTGTTTGAACAAAAGTCCAACCTGGCAAAAGCTCATCAAAACAAATCTCCATAAAGTTCATACATTTATAAACAAGTGCATATCAGGGGCAGAAATGTAGAGTGCCTACTCACATTTGGCAATTCTTCCTGGCCATTTCCCACAGTCAAACTAAAAATCTAATACTCTGCAAGTGTTTTAGTATCTATACATTAGAGGAAAATCCTATTAATATTAGCTGAGGAATGAGTAAGGAAAAAGCCGGATGTAAGTTACAATACTGACGTAACAGAATTAGAGATGTTTACAGTGACTCACTAAGCACACAGCAACAATAAACTCCCTTTACACTTAACAAGAGTTCTGCTGTGCAATCTAATAGCTTGCGGCATAGCAGGAGAAACCACCTCTCCAAATGGTTCAGGGTTGGATTTTTTGGTTTGGGGTTTTTTTTTCTGTCAGTTGAATATATTGCACAATATCCAAAACAGAACATGAACTTAATTTTTTTTTTATAAGCAAGTGGATTAAAGCAATACTATTGAGGCTTTGCAAGCCATATTCAGGCCAGGATACAAGACAAGGAACTTCAACTGAGGATACTTAACCCAAGCAGTGGTAGGGGCATAGCCTGCACATCACTTTGTGGGACTGAGAAACGCCACTTATTTCCCTCGGGTCCGTCCCTGCTATCACAGATAATGCTGCAAACTGTGGGTCAAGCCTGGAGAAACCTTAGCTACTGCGATGCTCATTGTCTCAGGCAGAGTGAACACCAGAGGCATTGGCAAGTCAAAGCAACTACGAAGATTTTACTGCCACAAGCAGGCTCTCAATACAATGTAAATATTATGTCAACCCTTGCAATTTCCTGCTCTTTTAGCCTTCCTGTGTTAAACTTCAGACCTACGCACTACACCTGTACTACATTGAGAACTCTGGGTCCTTCTGCTCCAAAAAGCAGAGAGACCTGAGGTTTAGCACACAAAGAACCTGCTTTAGCTGTAGGAATAACACACCATCTGTTTGAGTGAGCTTGGCCCCTTCCACAAAAGAGCAGAGTTGTAAATGCAGACTATGCAGCCTACCAGCAGATGACAGGGCAATTTTACAATCTCGAAATGAAAAGCAAGACCATTCTTCAACTAGAGGTATGCCTGTGATCATCTCTTCAGCAGGACACTGGAGAACACAGGCAAAAGTAGTACTGGATACAGACTGAATGAATAGTCAACAAAATACGGATGGTTTCTATTTTCATGGCTTGCCTATGGCAAGGCCTCACACAAGGATGTAGCTGGGGGATGCATGAGATCAGGAATGGAATGAAACTATTTTCTTTTCCAAGACAGAATTATAGAAGAGTTAATCCTCACTTGGAACAAAACAGTGGTCCAAGCCCAGAAATTACTGCCAAGTCTACTCTGCACATAACTAGGTGGGAACTGACGACTGTGATCAAGGAGTAGTCATCAAACACGGTATCTCCCCAGCAAGCCTGCTCTTATTCCTGCACACCAATTACTCCTGTCTGCAGTACTGCAAAAACCACTTCAATTTGTACCGCTACAAAGCGCACATCACGGACCAGGATTGGACCTCGATTTTTTTTGTAGGTCCATGATGATGCTCCATGCCCTTCTGGAGGCTAAAAAAAAAAAAAAGGTAATACCCTAGTGAAAACTGCTACAGAAAACATTTTTGTGAACAAAATAGGACTGAAACCATTGATTTTTGAGTTCAGAAACGCTCCTCATTGTAAGCTGTGACTGTTTATAACTGTGCAGGACAAAAGATCCCTTGAAACATCACTTAAAAATGGGATGTTTTACCCAGCATATTCCCCTGACAACATTGCTCCCCTCACCGTTATTTCACAAGGCTCACCTCAGAGACAAAACCTACCCGAGGTGAAACTTTGCCTGGCTGGGAGACAGTGGCCCTGCCAGCACGGCTACGTGGGTACGGCCCGCAGGTGCAGTGAGGCCAACCAGGGCTCTTCTCTCAGCAGAGCCTCACAGACCACACAAACCCATCTCCTTTCAGCCCTTCTGGGCCCACAGCAGCAGTTTTTCCAGCTAAGAGACATCACTCTCAACAGAACTACGCCAGCAGGGAGAAGGTCAGGCCTGCGCTATGAAGCTACAGGGCCATGGTGTTAGTCAGCAATCTGAAATAATGGATCAGCATTTCCTCAGAGACTTCTGCAGCAGCAAGATCAGGCTAAGACATCGTGCACATAAGATGTTTTCTTTCTTCAAATTTCGACATCAGGGAATGGTGCTGTCCATAGATTAAAGTAATAAGGAAACCCCACCAAACGCCACAATTAATCAGAGCAGAATACACAGCAAGTATCTTCCCCAAATCCCAAGATACTCATAGTTTAATATTTTTATTTTTGACAATTCAGAATGAAATGAGATCCTCGATCTTCCAATTCATATCCGATGAGAAATATTCACTATCACACACACACAGAGCACTAACAAGTATGAGTCTTCTCTTTCCCATCTATCGATGGGAAATTATCCAATGTAAGACAGTGAAACCTGCATCATTCTTATATGTCAAACTGCTGTAAAAATCTCTGCTATTATAAAAGCAGAGAAAAAACCCCACACAGTAACAGATACTCCCAACTGATTACTGTAGAAAAATGACATTTACACATGCCCTTTTTCTATGGTAAAGGTCAAGCTGATGCACAAAAAAACTTCATCTACAGGAAATTCACCCCCAACCAGCTCAAGGAGAGATGACACCAGCTTTCAAGTGTACCACAGTCACAAAAAAAGTTGCCATAATTTTTTAAACAAAAGCTTTAGGGAACTTTGGTTTGTTGTTCTAGGTCTCATCAGGCTTGTTCTTTCCCTCAAGAAAGCTAAGAATTCCATAAGACTTCAACAAAAACAAGTAGCAGGGAGAAAACCCTATTCAAAAATGATACAGCAAGATTTTGCCTTAAAGCAGTCAGTGAATATGTTTCTAATGCCACATTCAAACTCACACTCCCCCACAGAAAGAAAAAAAAAATCATCTTGTGGGAAGGGGGCAAATTAGGTCCTGTACTTGGCTGCCTTCCTCCCCCTCTGTGGTTTTCACTGCCAGAGAAGCATCTTTTTTGCATTCTAAAATTAACGCTGTGATATGATAATGAAGTCTGCACAACACAGTACAGAAAAGGACCCCGTTAGTAACAAAGATCACTGTTCAACCCTTACTATTATGGACAACCCACTGACAGCTATCCAGCTTGCATGGAAAAAGAAGGAAAGAAAACAGTCTCCTAAAAGGATATTTTGGTTTCAAGTTTTTTTTTTCAAACACTCCTACAGAGTGCTGAGCGGGCAACAGCCCTGTGAGCTGAGGACCCTGCAAACCCCAGCACAAATCTGACTCGCTGCAGGAATGCGACATTCCCCATGGTGCTGAATATCTCAGTCCTGACCTTGAAAGCTGGAGGATCAAAACTGCTCAGTGACAGGTGACGGCTTTTGTTCTGTGAACAGACATCTTCTGGGTTATCGTTTGCCAATACACTTCATAGTATGCCCAACAATTTGGTGCAAAACTGCCCCGAACTGAATTGAAGTCAACAGCAGGCAGGTGTGAAGCTCCACGTCAGCTCCAGTCTCTCCAGCACCATCACCCTAGCAGCCTCAATGGGGATTTCAGTCTCAAAGTTTAAAAATACTGTAAATGAACTACATAGATATGGGCAGGGTGAACTTAGCAGCTTCTAGCCAGCTGAAGTACAGCATTTGTGCAGGAGCTATTAATCCTTTCAACACGTATTTGCACAAAATAAGGCTGGCAGCATTCACATGATTGTGCGCATTATCAAACTTTAAGAAATGCCTGCTGCTCTCAGCCAAGCTTTGCAGAGTCTTCTTCAATGCCTGAGTGAGAGAACGTGTTAACAAAGGCTTTGTGCATTGCTGTTGAGCACAGGCGCTCTGCGAAACAAGGCCGTGAGAAGTAATGGCTAAACTCATGTGCAAGGATTTGAAGGAAAAGAATTCTCGCAAGGCAATGAGATGCTGCGTGCAAGCCTCAGAAAGGCTCCACATTGCCACACATGCTCATCCACAACCATGAAGAAAAATTAACTACTTTATTTATCATTTTGCTCTAGAAGAGGGTGCCTGGATTTATACCACAGGCCCCTGGATTCCTCCCCTGCTCCGCACTCACACTCTTTGAAGTGCCATGCCACAGTCAGAATCCCTCCAGTCAGGAACTGGACGAATACAATTCTTTTCAGGCCCTGTCAACATAGCTCCTTAATCCTTATTTAACTCAAGGGATCAACATGCACCGGCACCTTGGGCAAACACGCATAACACATTATTTTATAAAAAATAAGACAAAATTCTGTGTTAAAGAGCTCTTGTGTAGAGGGGAACAGAAATCACCCAGCAAAGAGCAATTCCTTGAAGTAAAGCGTGCAATTTCAATACACCAATGTGATCCTAGTAGATTGTTCCAGAGCATCCCTTTGAAACTCATTATTTATCATCCACCAAACAATTGTGTCCATATAGGTTACTCCTAAACTCTATAACGAGCCCAACAGGATCACCTAATAGTGCCCAGATAATTTAAATGCCACCTGTTATTGCCACCAAGGTAAGGATGAAGCCCTACTTCTCAAGGTAGCAGAAATGAGTATTGTTGCACATACTTCAGAGTTGTGCAATCTAAACTGTATCTTTATTGTTTTACACAAGAAGAAAAAGAAAGGCAGCAGTAATATATATAATAGCAAATTAAACTGTCCTAATCACCTTGGTTCTTGCCAGCCAAGATGATGTTACAAATAATTTATCAAGGCAAGGTTGCACTAATAATAAATTACTTCAATAGTAAGTGCTCAGATAACAGCAAGGTGTGGGCACGGAGGTAAAGGAGAGGCAGTGTCCCCATGTGAAATGGAAAGAGCCATTTTAGTTTTGAAAAAAATCTGTCGTGTGCAGTTTCAAAATGGGGACTTTTGGCCAGCTGAAGAGGTGGCTGCAGTGATGACTGCCTGTAGACAGGCTGTGCTCTATTATTCTTTAGAATATGTTATTCTGTTACAAACAGAAGTCAATTTTAAAAAGCAAAGCTAATACCTCCTCAAGCGCCTGTATTTTATGTGTCTTTATACTAACTACAAGAAGTGATTCATTTGAAGTATTTCTTGCACTTGACCCAACACTAAAATTTTGAAACAGTGAGTTATCTAAACATTGGGATTTTTCTGAGTATTTAACAAACTGTTTATGACAAAGGCTAAGCAAGCCCTTGAGCAGTCATTTAATCCAAGGAACATGATTATCTGTGTAAAACAATGCCATAATAGAACAGAAAACAAGAAATTGGGAACATTCTTCGTAAGTCACTAATGTTCGCAATGAGTTGCTGAATCACTCTACAGCCTTGGGCAAAGGATAACTTCTCTAAGCATCAGTTTTCACATCCATAAGATAATATTTAGTCCACTTGTATGGCGAAGATTTACAGAAAGCTAAACCGCTAACCAGCCACTGGATGACAAATGTGTAATCAGCATAACACAACTACACTAGCAAGAATAGAACCACTCAGTTACAGAGACAGGGGGTGTATTTCTTGACCTGTATCAGTCAACACTGACATTTGTTATCAAAGAAACTGGGGCATTTCTCTCTGTTTATAAGTAGCTGCATAGATGCAATTGTGATTCAGGATGAGAAGACTACAGGAACAGTTGTAAGTTTACATCTAAAACAGCCATCATCTGTCACTTCTTATTCTCAGTGCAAGTATATTCACTACTCCTGCTATTGCTGATTTTTATGCTTTTAACTACTCCCTGGATCAGACCAAGTAGCATCATATCTGGACAACATAGGTCCAGCAAGATTTACTGATATACAATCACTGCTAAATCAGCAAGCTAAGCAGCTGCTATTGTTGGGAACCCATGCAATACATCTGGAAAGTTACCTACAACCTTACTCATCTAGATCAACAAAACCAGAAGAAGCCTGAAAAGTCATCAAAGAAATTAATTGCAGTAACTTTATACATGGAAAGCAAAGACAGACAGAAAACCTCTACGGCGTAATGCAGAGCTGAACAAAGACGTGGGATCAAAAGAAAAATTTAATTCACCCTTTGACATGAAGTAAAATGTCACCTCAATGTACACCATACAACACATTACGTCTCTAGGAAGGAAGCATGAAAACAGTACAAAACAAGGCCAGTTAAAACACAAAATAAAGTTAAAACCTGGAATTGAAGCAGTTATCTAAATGAGGAGAAAAGTCCAGCTACAAGTTTACTGTCAGTTGTACACACTAGTTTCTTTAACAATCATTTTTTTAAATGGATAAAACTGTGCTATAGGCTACCTGGAAAGGGAGAGGAGTCTACAACAAAATATTCAACATATACAACAACATATTCCAAATTTAATCAAAATCAAGAGGAAATTTCCATCCATTTCAATGGATTTTAAACACACTCTTTTTCCCCCCTTTCAGTGTTTTGCAAGTAAAAGAAATCACACCCCCAGAAGCTACAGAAATCAAGCTAGAACTCCCGAAAAAGATAAAGGAACTTACAACAGGCAAAATTCTCACCCAGTATGGACAAGATTCTGCAGCACTAATGAATTAGATTTAAAATTATATATATCTAGCTTTAAAAAGAAAAAGTAATCACAGCACAGAGAACAGTTGCCAAAAAGAGCCCTTCTGGTTCTGCAAGTACAGGACTCTGCTCCTGCTGCCATGGAAACTGAGTCCCTGACTGCTCCGGCCCTGGTACAGTGCCACACATGCGCTCAAGTATTTAATAAATATTAATAATGCAAAAATAATATTGATGTATCAAGAACAGAACATCTCAGAAAAGAAAGAAAAAAAAAAAGGCAATAAAGCTCACTTTACATGGCTGCAGCCCAAAAGGCTATTAGCCTTACTCTAAGCCAACTATAAATTCTGTTCTCTCCTAGTTTCTAACACTTGCTCTTGGCATTAATTGTAAGGTTAAACTGACCGCCAGGCCTTAGCTTAGACTGGAAAAAGCCAGGAAACCTGGAGGAAAAATTGAAACACTTCCACTAGTCCAACAAGTACCTCTGCAGTAAGCAATATGGTTGAGCGTATTGAGCACTGGACTGGTAGTTAGGAGACCTCATTTCTGTTCTTGGCTCTGCTGCTGACTGCTTGTACAAGCACAAGTCACACAGGGCCAGCTCCTGCCTGCAGAAGAGCTCTAACGCCGTTTAATCACCTCTTCATGGGGAGCAAGGCATAGGGCTGCCAGATCAGCCTCAGCTCTGGGGAAAAAGTCATGGTGCTTGCCAGGAACAGAGCCACAGTCTATCAGGGCAAGACACAGAGTATATCTCACCCTGAGAGACCGTTAGCGATAGAGCTCACATTCCCACTTTAAAAGTCTTCTGGCTTCTCCTAGGTTAAAATCTGGCTTTTGAAAATATTTCAGTTTGGATGGGTTTAGCTTTATTTTTCAACTAGCTTACAGCATTATTATAACTTTTAAAGTCTAATCAGTTTGCTATCTCTTGTATTTTAGCCAGAATTTTTCACAGAGCAGAAAATCTGCATTAATTTTATCACAAGGCCTTTTACCTCCTTCCCTTCCCTTGTGGCTATCTAAATATTAATAATTTTAACAGGAAATAGAGAGTTAGAAAAACTACACTCGGCATTTTCAACGCTTTCCGCACACGCACTGTAAAATAGTGTAGGCTTCCCTTTGGCTAGAACCAGCTGTCTGCACTGGAAGCGGAGCACGCTGGAGCAGGCATTCTGCTTTTCTATCGAGGCCATGCCACTGCATAAGAAAACAAGCAGCAACACAAATCTTCATCCCCGTCACTCAACTTCATCTTACTGATTTGTTTTCCTAGGCAAAGCAGAGAAAGAAAAATTGACATCTTACTGCATTTTATAAGGCACGTAATGACATTGAATAGCAGAGCTGAGCAGTAACATGCTTTGGGAATATCCTTGGAATTACCAGGGAAAAGCTGCAGGTAAATGGGAAAGTTGTAGAGAGGAAAACACCATCAGAGAAGTAACAGTACAAGGAGCAGGAGAACTTCATGCCAAATCAAGCCCACAACAGGCACACCTCTAATACAACACCACAGTCTCTCAGGCACACCAAAGACAGGGTAAATTTGCCAAGGCATTAAAAAAGCTGGTGCCATTAGAAAAGCTAGCAGAAACAAAAGCTGGGTGTCTGCTGTATTAGAAACAGCTAAGAGAATCAATAATTGTCAGATATTTTCAAGCCTTACAGAGTGTTTAATGGTCCTTTAGGTGGACAATGGAGTCAAGAAAACTCATTATTTCTAGCACTGGCAATCTCTTAGTCTAGGTGTGTCAGATTAGTGTGTTCACCAACACATTACATTTGGTTCCTCCAGTTTCATCACTGTAATTTGTTCATTTTAATTAATTTTAATTAAACATTTTCTGATTAATATTAAATTTTCCTAAGTATCTTCTACTCTAACATCAACCAATAAGAAATCACATCTCAAACCTGTGATAATCCTGGTTCTGTAACACTGCAGACAAAAGAGAACTGGTCTACATAGACTTTTGTTTTATCTTTTTAATACATTAAAATGCTCTGGATGAAGCTTGCTAACCTTGGCTCAAAACGTAGAATATAGTTATATCCTCTGAAATGAGAGGTCTGAGCTCTTTGATTAACAAATCAAGTCACTGTCCGTTTTGACAGAACTTTCATAATTTCCTTCTTAACCATTATTTTCAATCTTCCCATTCTCCTTGACGTGAGGAAAGCTTTTCAGATTATACCTTGTTCCTGTAACTGTATCTAAAGCCACCCATGTGCTTTCTTGCTACAGCACAGCAGCGCTCCATAAAATCAAGTTCTCTTCCTTCTGTAGCCATAATGCCCCCAGTGGCTACCCCATGCACTCAAGTTCCCTCTTCTGTCTTTTCAGCAGTCCTATTCCAGTTTTCTCTCTCTTTGTTTCCCAGACCATGAGCAGGAGTGATAGAAAAATACCACCTCCTGGAAAGCAGTTTGTATCTAGAGATAATAAAACTCCTCAAGTGAATGTGAAATGAGAAGGGCATGTTTCCCATATGTACTTAATTCTTGGGTTTCTACATAAAGGATGCAGCACAGGGAAGATAACCCCAACCCAAAAAATACGCAAGTTAGTTTTCTCAGAACAAACAATAAGAATATAGCGGAAAAGGGAGGACAAGTGAATAACAATATTCACTGTGGAACACAAGAGAACAGTAAACTGGTTTTGAGCCTAACTTGCACATGAACACAGTACAGACCAGGACAGGCAAGCTAGCAAGCGCTGCCCCTCTGTACCACTCTTCCCAGTGCTTCCAGTTTTGGGATGAGCACGCAAGCTAGCCATGCAATTCCATTGAACTATCACTGACATAATCAAGAGCATATGAACATGCATGTGTCAAGGAAACCTAAAACTCTCCACATGGTGACGTGCACACATCAAAAAGACAGAGGCATCTCCAGAATAACATACAGCTATCACTCAGCACAGAGAATACTGTCTCAACACTGAACATGAAGAAAAATTGGAGCAACAGATAACAAAAGACAAAGTTATAGAATGTATTTGACAATTATGACTGCCTGCTGTCTCACTTTGTCAGGTCCCGAAACCTGCAAGCATGGTACAGCATTATATTCCTGCATTTCAAAGCCACTCAGGCCATATTTAACTCTTCACAGGATCCAGATTTTAGTTCTCAGATAGTCTTTTGATATATTTTTATTCCCAAATTCCATCTCCAGTGAAATCTGAACTGAAAACCAAGGAGAATATCAGGCTGCCTTCAGGACTTTTCACATAGGCATCAGGAGTCAAACCCTGCACAAAGCCAGCAGGAGAACAGGAGTCTGTCTTCCTCCCGATAGCAAGGGAAGTGTGTCTCAGCCATATGGTCACATACTGTGGCCACAAGGCAGGGCAAGGGCTGAGGTAGGGGGAAGTTTGCTGACGCCACGTGTTCACCCTGAATTTTGGGCACATAGGAACAGTCTTTGAAACAGTAACTTCTTTCAGACTGCATCTCATACCTGAGGCAGCCTCATTCCTCTCCAGTATAAAATATCCCTATGAACAGTACTCACCAGAAAGCAACACCACAGAAAGGATCCCAATACAAAGATGGAAAATGGAGCTTTAAAAGAGAAATAGTAATTCTGCATTTGGTTGTGTCCCCCTGCAGGCAGGTATTACAAAGCTGAAGTGGCCTTGCAGTTTGTGTTTCATTTGAGGAAACTGGTTAAGCTACTGCTTGCTTTTTGCCACTAAACTCTTCGCCACATTTAAGGATTCATTGACAGTGAAACACTTAAGCAGAGGTCTTCCAGTCTCTTTTACTCACTCTCAGGTCTGGCTTAAGATAATGCAAACCCTACTAGCAGTAGAAAAAGAAAATCCTATCAAACATAAACATCAAACTAAGACCTTTTATTTTGTGTCAAATATATCATGCCTGGCTGCAATTCGCAAGTTATTCCTTGTTTTCTGCTGGCAGCAGCGGCAAGCAAGAAGAAACTTGCAAAACTGGGCAAAAAGTCTCCAAGAGCCATTCCCTCATCAAAGCAGCTCTCTAGGATTTGCCATTCTGGGTGACATGTCACACAGCAGCGGACACCCCGGGCACACAGCTTGCGGGCCCCAAGGCTGACCTGGCCCTGCAGCACCCACCTATCCTCAGGGAGACAGAACAAACCCCAGTATCCTCCATTCTGAGTATCTCAGCAAGGAGCGATCCTTTGCCAAAACACTGTGCCTCAGAAAATGGACATTTTTTCCCTCTATAAAAATAGCTTTGGTGTTCTATAATGTTGCTGCTATACTGTTAAGGAAAAGTCTTGATGACTGTGTATCTGCAAACATTCTCTGAAATAGGTTATAAAATTCAGCCTTGACTTTCCAGAGTTCCCTGAGAGAAAAAAGCATCGCTTGTACAGGGGAGCAGTAAAATGCATCTAAAAAATCATGTTCAAAACTGCCCTGGAGCCCTGTCCTCATTGCGTGGATCACACATAGTGCAGACCATGACAGTGCAAGCTGTAAATTGTGAATGGGTTTTTGTCCTGTCAGGCCTATGCAGTCTGGATCAAGTTCAAGCAAATAATTTTGCATCGAGCAGAGTCAACAGTCTTTTACAGATTTAAATTCTGTAATAGGTACCCAAGATTTCTAATTCCAGAGTTTAGAACTTTACTTCCCCAGCAGTCCAAACACTGTAACTTTCACTATTTTTCTCTTGGGAGTTTAGTTACCTTTTAGTAGATACAGAGGAACATTCTAAGGAACTGCTCTACTTCCTTCTTTTCTTTTCTTGCCCATAAACTGCTATAATTTTCTGAAAACATGACAGGAAAAAGGCATCCTCATAATTAAGCAATCTGCATACAGCTTTATATATTTCCACCATGCACACAAATTAGTATGTCCTCGCTCTCTTGTTAACTCTTCACAAGCCACACACCTACAGATACATGAGCACTGTCTCGTTTCTTCCTGGAAGCCTCCTTTGCTACAGTTCTTTGCTACCAGGATTTGTTTCCTTTTACTTCTTGAAAGGCAGTAACTATATTTTCTTGCTACCTACATCTATTTGGTTCTTTTTTTTACCTTTCTCCAACAGGCGAGGCACTTTCTGCAATCCCTCTTTTCCTGCTCTTCCCTAATTTCTCAGCACTTTGTCTTCATACTGCAAGAGTCATCTATTTTTTCCAGTGGCCCTTTGACTGTTTTAAATCATCAACATTACTAAAAGGACTTGATAACATTGAAATATGTGATATGAAATATGTACCATATGCAGAACTGATACTTGCTCATGAGGAAGACCAGAGAGGCATTAAGTTTCAATTCTAAAGATGCTTCTTGGAGTATGTTAAAATTGTAAAGATAATTTAAATTGAACCAAAGTGATATACACAGACTAGCCTGTACTGCAGTCGGTATCTTACAAAACCAACCAATGCATGATAATCCAAATAGTGTGAGCAACAAATCCCATTTCTCTAATACCCATCTAGTCTCTACTGACTGCTATCACAAGTGAACCATGTGGCCAGTGAGCTCATAAATTCTGCCTTCAACAGCAACATCAGTTAAAGTTTAAAAAAAAAAAATTGCGTTCAACTGCTTTTTTTCTTTTTTTTCTCTAAAGAAGAAAACCAAACCAGATACCTTTCATTTCATTAATTTCCCACAAGTAAAACCTCTAAAGTCAACTGCCACATACCAAGAAAGAATTTGGTCCTATGATACACAAGAGGTTATAGAGCAACCTAGGATAAACTTAATACATCTCACAAACCAGTGCTGGGTAATCTGATTTGTGTAAAAGTGGAGATCATTACTTTTTCATGCTTCAGTTCCTGTTTGCCATATTCACTCACACATCAATCCTATGGCAGATAACTTGAACTACCAACCACAACAGAAAAGAATTACTGAACAGAAAGCAAATTCCAAGGAGATGATACAGGACGATTACTGAGATATTCTCCTTAGAGTCAAAACTCCTTTTAAAAAGCCAATATTATACCAGCAAAGCTCTAGAGGAAGGGGCGGGGGGGGGAGAAACAAACAAACAAAAAACCCCACAAAACCCCAATGTCAGTTTTTATGAAAAGATGGCTTCTAGTAGGAAGCACATAGTATTGCCAGGTCATCAAGTCCCTGTTTTGCACAAACAAAATAAAAATTATCTCCTTCCAGAACTGTTGAAGATACTCTTGGTTACAAAATCTTCCAGTGTATATAGACTGTCTACCACAAGGACAAGCTTGTTTCATAAACCAATTCTTAACGCAGATGAAGATTATCCTGCCTCTTCAACAAGGGAGGATATATACAAGCAGCAATGAGCTATTACAAATATGTTACCAACTCTGGAAAAAGCATTAGCAAGTAATCACAGGGGTTATCAGGGTTCGTATCAGTACTCATTACCAGCAGGTAATAAATTTTCTTTTCCCTCTCCATTACCGCTCCAGCATGCTGAGTTTCCCAGAACGGTTTCTTCCACCACCTACATTCATAAATAGTGGGGGTTTTTACCACCCCCAAACCCAACAACTGTAAAAACCCTCTGAAATAAATCAGGTGCAATTGTCCATCTAATCATTCTAACACAGCACAATTCACACAGAGCTGATATTCAACAGGATGTTGTTTCACACTCTCTTTTCTGACACAGTGCTTAGAGGGTGGATCACAACGAAAAGAGAAAGATAAAAAAGGAGGCCAGATACTGACCCACTCACTCACGCTAGGCAAGGAGCTCACGCCACAAACATACACTTCAGTGTGGAGTGTGGGGTGCAGAATCTGTTCCTCAGGATGCTACTCCAGCCATGATCGCAGCCTTTGAAACAGCAGTTCCCAAAGCATAGCCCATAGATCACCTGCAGCTCACCAAGCCTTTGTACAACAGCACACGGAGGGACTTTTAAATAGAAGGATTCAAGAATACCATTATCAGCCTGCTCAGATATTGTCAGATATTCCACAGGTTAGTGTCTCAAATTCATTCACTTCTGAGAAAACTTGCCCAGTTATGATTACACACAAGTCCAAGCTAGTTCTCAGTCAGCCATGGCTTCCCTGAGTCTTTTGTGATTTGAAACATTCCAAGTCTAAGTTACCTCTCACTAGTGCAAATGAATTCCTGCATAAGCCATTTGTATATCTGAATTAAGTAATGCTGCTAACTCCCCATATGATAAACTTAGGCATATATAAAGCCTATCAAGTCCTCTGAATACAAAAGCACCACAAATAAATGTTATGTTCTGTTACAACATCTTGATGTTTCCCATGAACAAGAGTTTGGGAATCGCTGCTCTCCTTAAACTACTTAGACTTCACTCTGAGTATCACCTGACACAGATTTACCAGTGAAGCTGTTAACAGAATAGTCACATACTGAAACACACATAACCAATGACTCTTCTTTTCTTGATACGTCCCACCAGTCTATGAACTTATAACCTGATACACATTCAATGTCTATTATCCTACAGAGATAATTCAAGAGACATGGTACTTGCTACAATATTTTCAACTGTAAACTCCGAATTCAAGATACTTCTCTCTAAGGCTTAGGCTTCATAATGTCTTTTACAGATGCTTCTTACACTCCACGGTTGAGACAAATTTTCCTAGGCTGTCAGAAGCTGTAACCAAAATAACAGAGAGGTAACAACAACAGCACAACCCTACAAACTACCCAAAGTTTACTGGGTGCTACTCACATGCACCAGAGCCACACCACAGGAGAAGGCAAGACTGCCGTCTTCCCAGGATTGAAAGTACATATCTCCTTGCTCTCTCTTCCCTTACACTACCAGGGAATCAGCGTTACGGGGCTGACACTGCCAAGCAGTGCTACTTGTTCATCTCCCTTCTCCTCACCATGACTGCAACCATATATTTAAATGCAAAGCCCACACCAATCCTACATCTTGTGGTCATGCGTTTCACATGAGCACCTGTCACTGGCCCTGAACACGAACCTCCCTCAGGATCAAACGTCTCTCCCAGCTCCCCTGAGGACACAAACTGTGCCGCTCCCTTTAAACGCTCAGAACAGAAACGCTGCTGGGGGCGAGGGCGGGACCTCACGGCGGGCTCGGAGCGGGCAGGGAGCTGCCAGGTGCGCGCTTCCACCGGACTGGCGCTGCCGCACGACCCTTCGAGTGTCCCTGGCCAGGTCAGCCCGGCCACGGCCGGCAACGAGAAGGCGCTACCCCGCGGCGCGGAGCGCTACCCCGCGGCGGGCCCGGCCGCCGCGTCACGGATCTGCTGCTCCCAGCAGCCAATCGGCGCCGGAGCCGGGGACGGCGCGACTTCATTCATTCATTCATAAAAAAAGAGGCGCAGCTGGGAAACGCGCCCTTCTAGGCTCGGCGCGGGGAGGGTCCCCGTCCCCGGCTCCCCGCCCCACCGTGCCAGCGGACGGACACTCACGGCAATCCGCCTCGTCGCTGTTATCCGAGCAGTCGTCGTCCTCGTCGCATTTCCAGACGGCGGGGATGCATCGCTCGTTCCGGCACTGGAACTGGTTCTCCTCGCACTCCTTGACGGCGCCTGCGAGACACGGGGCCGCGCCTGGGTCAGCGGGGCGCGCTCCCCCGGCGGGCGGCGGGGGCATCCCGGGGCCGCCTCCCGCTGCGCACAAGCCGGGCTGGGCGCCGGGAGCCGCCGGCCGAGGGTGGGGGCTGGGGCTGGGCTCGCCAGGGCAGAGGGGCTCAGTGCGGGGCTGGAGGAGATGCGCCTCCGCGGGAGGACGGCGGTGATCCCGAAGCTGCTTTGTGCAGGGATAAAAGGGACCATTTCCGTGCTTCCCCGCATTGTTTTAACGGTGAGGGGAAAGAAGCCTGGAAATAGAAAATGGTTAAACCCGAAAAGACAAAGAAAAATTATAAAGCACACCGATGCTGGGACCTCTTGCGTGTCCGTTATCGGGGCAATACGCACAGATACCTGAGCACGCGGGGGGTAACCGGCACCACGCAGTCTCAGGAAAAAGGGAACTGACTCAACTAAAGTTGAGGGCGGGGGGGACGGAGCAAATCTGCTTTGCAGACACGGTGCAGCGCTGCCTTCACGAGGCACAAATCTCCTCAGAAAGGGATTAAAGGTGGCAGCTCCTGTCACCAGCGGCCGGGTTGCATTCGCCCACTGAAGAGCGTACCCGGCCCTCCGCAGGTCCCAACCCTCGCGCGGGGCACCGCGGCGAGCGTATGCCCGTGGCCGCACACCCCTGGGTGCCCGAGCAGGCAGGACGCTCGCCCTTCTCCCTGGGAGCGCCGAGGCGAGGCGCGCACTTGCTGCACGCCGCGGCCGCCCCGGCGCTGAGGGAGAAGCCGCCGGGCCGTGCCGGACTCACCTTTGCCGAGGTGCAGCTTCAGCAGCAGCAGCTGGAGGAGCAGCAGCCGGGCGAGCGCTGGCCGGCACATGGTGCTCGCTCCCTCCGTGGCAGTGTGCGGGGTGCGCGCAGCCGGCGCGCCGCTCGCTGCCCCGTGCTGACTGCGGCCGGCACCGCCCCC
>VXBL01006470.1:69296-87684 GCA_013400195.1 Aramus guarauna | reverse complement strand
TCGGCACGGCCCCCGCCCTTCCCGCCGAGCAGCCGCCGCAGGAACGAGCACCGAAGGGGCCGGAGCCGGAGGGACACCGGGGGGAGACCTCCCTCGGCGCGCCCGCGCAGCGGCGGCCAGCGGAGGCCCCGCAGGTGGTACACGCGGTGCTCGGGCACGCGTTTCCAGGCCTGTCTGCGGAGGATCGCGGCCTTCGCCGAGGCGGCGGCCGGGCTCACCTGCTGCCGCTTGGCGAGGGGCGAAGCCCCGCCACGGCTGCGGGAGGTGACGGCCCCTCCTGGCAGACGGGTCGGCGGTGCTGGGCAGCCAGGAGCGAAAGGGCTCCGGGAGAGCGGAGCAGGCCCGGGCCCCGCTGCCGTGACCCTGGAGCTGTTACTGGGATAGACTGGCCTGCGCCGCTCTCAACAACGCTCACAGGGTCGGGCCCTCCGGTCATGAGCCATCCTCCATATGGCCGGTTGCAATGACGGCTTCATTCGTTATCTTAATTTTATTAAGTCACTTAAACACGTGGGCTCTTTTAAATGGCCTGGAGTCACAAACTATGTGCTTTCCTCATTACCTCAGGGATCCCACTGAGGGATTTCATTATGATCATACTGATGTGGTCATCTCCACTTAATCGTGTCCAAATTAGTGAAACAAGAAAGAAGTATGCTCAAGTGGCAACCTCCATTCGCAGGAACGCTTGCCCTTGCTACTGCTTAAACACAGGGTTTGATCAGTAAGTACAAAGGAAATGTTTTACAAGCTATCAGGGGCTGTGTTTATCACTTCGTTTGCACAGTGCTGATGAGAAAGTGGTTGACTGTCTTTTAATTAACACTGCAGTGTTGTTCATACAGTCAGGATTAGGAGTATTTCAGTAATCTTACTATGAAAAGATACTTTTCAGGAGTAACTTGAATTTAACATCACAACAGTATTAACATGATTATATGTGGAGTGTTATTTTTTTTTAAAAAAAACAAGCACTAATTTTATATAAACCAATGTAATGAAACTTTTCTGTTTCCAACCCTGAAATGCCATTGACTTCAGAACTGGTCCACCATTTAAAAATGCACCTGTGCCTTTAACAAAAATTTTGCAAGTCATTAGTCAGTAGTGTCACTAATGCGTTTGAATCATGTGAAGAGGAGAAGAGCTAATCATTGAGCTATTTCACTAGCACCTTATAGAGTATTAACAATTTATTCAAGCCTTTTTGAACAATTTTTTAGCATAGCACATATTTGTGTTGGCTGGGTCGATGTGATAAATTACAATAATTGCTTAAAGCAAATGAGGTATTTATAATACATTAGGTCAACTTTCTCTTTTTAAAGTGTGCCAAAACACAGATTCATAAAGCTACTCTAATTCCTGGCCTCATTCTTGTCTTTCCTAAATTGGTATAAATTGAAAGTGGCTCCAAAGGCAATAACGAAGCTATGCGGTATGAAGCAGGTATGAGTGTGCAGAGCATCAGTCACAGCAATGATTTGTTATGATTCCTATCAGAAATTTGTTTTACTAAAAAAACTCAAACAGGTATTTTGGCCTGAATGCCTCTCACAGAAAACAACATTAATAAGGTTTTTTTGAGTGGTTTGCTCTGATGACACCTGACCAACAGCAATTTCAACAGCCTTCACTGACCAGCCATTGTAGGGGCTGCTTGTAGCCTAGTACCATCTTGTGGACATGCGTGTCTCCAAGGAATTGTAGAGGCAAGAAGGAAACTAGACATGCGAAAGAAGTATATTGGGCAAGGGAAACCATTTGGTATGTAAGAGAAATTAAATCTAGTTGTATCTGCTATGGTCCAATAGTTAATTAAGACTGTTAGTTTACCTCCCAAAGTGTGTCTCTTCCAGGAGCTCACCTCTTGAGTCAGAAACTGGAACAAGAACTCACGGTTCTTTTATCCAGACTCTCTGGAAATCTGTAAAGCAACAGCACAGGCATATTTGGCCAAACAGACTCCCAACAGCTAATACGCAACGTTTAGTAACCATCATATACAAAATACATTCTAATACACTGCATTTGCCAGTTGGCAACTGAGTTTGCTTATACGTGTTGTGTGAAGTACCTCTGCTTCATATTGCTCTGCCCCTGCTTGGTCCTTACTGGCTGCAGGTGTATAGCACAGTATGTGTGCTCTTGGCATGTGTGGAAATATTTCAGCTTAAAATTAACATACGAAAACTTAGGAACACAGTGCCATTCCAGTGATTTTTTAGAAAATCAGCACAGAGCAGAACTGCATGTTCCTTATTTTTGGTTGATTTGTAGCATAAGGGTAACCCAGCTTTATTCAACACTTCTCAAGCTACTATAGGGCTCCTGCTGTAGCAGACTTGTTATCTGCTGGCTGTTATGTATAGTTTCTATTAGGAATTAGGCTCAGACTGGTGTGTCAGGTTTTTTTTCTCTCCAAGTGACTCCTAAGTTCTACCTCTCCCTACTAGCTAAACCTTCAAAGTCATCCTAAAAGTTCAGGCATAAAGTTGAGGGCTGGGGCAGCCTCAGCCACAGGGCACAGAGAAGATGAGGGCAGAACGCTCTCACACCATGTCACAGTGCTGTGAACGAAGGGACAGTTCAATAACCTGCTGTATGTATAATTTGCTTCTACCTCTGGTCACATACCGCTGCACATTAAACACTAACACAGGTCAGCCCCTCACTAACACAGCAAGCAGGTACATGAAAACAGTGAAATGCTGCTCTATAGATAGAGCTCCACTCAGACGGAGCTTCCCATCAGCTAGCTCAGTGTCTTTCATCATCCATACCATTTCTTTGATCTATTTCACAAACTGATTTTTATAGCTGGATTTTTTTTTCCTATCACAGAACCCAGAACTTTTTAACGTAATTATGTTTTTCAACAATTGGTCACTTAGATCCTTATGTATCTCACGACAGCTACATCAGAGAAGTCTCCTCAGTGTCATGATGAATAATTGATACCCTGCACACTGGATCTTCTGCAGGCTTGTATTAGTGTATCAGATTCTTCTGTTGTTTACTTACACTGATGTGCATATACACACCTTCCCAACCACAGATTGTATTTGAATTGGAAAAATCATCCCGAAGCATGTCAAAAGCAATGCACCAAACTTATTTTAGTGAAAGTTCATCAGGTGTTTCCAGCTTTTGTCTACTGTATGTACACTTTCCCTTGTTTTGCAGAAGAACACTGCATAGGTTTGGACCAAAATCCATCCTAGGCAATATGCTACAAGCACTTCCACCAGGTGTACAATACCCAGGAGCATTTTAGCGTTCACTGCATAGCAGCTGAAGAGGCCACAGACTAGCTGTGCAAGATGAGATGACCAACAACATCCACACTGACTTAGAGGTGGGCAGCAGATTCCATCTGGTTTAACACTCATAACCTGGGCATGCCGGTGCCGTTAGAGCAGTATCAGACTTACCCTGGCTTATTTACTGCCACTCACAATCAGCAATGTCAACAAGCTATGGACCTCCCCTGCCCTCTGACCACCATCAGAGAAACAGTCCTAGCTAAAGAGAACTCTCTCAAGTATGGAAGAATGGAAGGTGCTTCATTTTTTTGTCAATAAAATATTTGCTAAATGTAAAAAAAAAAAAAAAAAAAAAAGAAGGGAAAGAACAGGACTAGTGTACTTCCACTGGGAAATCTCCAGTCTCTCTGCTGAAATTCTTCAAGCCACAGAGACCAGGTTTCCTAAGCTATTTGTACTAACACCCTCCTGCCTCATTTTCCCCCAAAACAACTTAATTTCCTTCTACAATTTTTTTTTCACTTGAAATGGTCATTTAGAGACTGTTCTCTTCTATTTGTATAATCAGGTTTGAAAATACTGCTTGTCCATTAGGCTGACTTTTTCAGTCTTCTCTTTCAGCTAGACAAATCTAATTCCTTCAATCCCCTCATGGCTTTTAGATATGCTAATGTAATATGTTTGCAAACATATTTAAATTAAACCTTTTAATTAAAGTCAGTTGAACCAATGTACTAGCAGCCACATTCCTTAAACTGCCAAATATATCTGCAATATTTTTTACATTTTAAAATAAAATTATTTTGCCGTAACTACTGTGAGTTTTCACCTATACACACTATTGTATATTACTCTTAAACCTAGAAGTCTTTTTCTGCTGCTTCTACTAAGTGAGGCACAAAACACACCACAAACTCAGCGGAGCATAAATACAGGTTCACTTCTGATCAGGACTCGTCCCTAAAGCTCTTACATAGCTCCTGGTTTTTACCTACTGTGCTCAAAATTACTAACTCTTTTCACAAACTTCCTTCCTACTTTTGGGATTACCCAATCCACTTTTGTTTATACCTTGTTTAATACTCTGTTTTAAAATGTTCTACTTACTGTTTTTATCGGTTAAGCTACTTTAGTCTTTCACTTTTGATGAATTTCTTCAAAATCTGCCCATTTTAAACTGCACAGAAAAGTTTCTTCTACTTCCCCTCCTTTCATAGTTTCCCCTAGACTGATTTCCAACAGCTCTCAGTTAAAAATTTTCCCCTACTAACTTTCTTAAATACTTCCACTCTTGTCCATGTGGCTATAGGAATTTCTCCTAATTCATGCATCTGACCACTGTTAACTGTAGAATCCGTGTCCAGTAACATTTTACCCTCCAGCCCCATTACATCGTTGTGGCCATCCCCATCTGCCTCTTTGTAAAGGCACTTTTAATGACAGGTGATTTACCTTTCATCTGCACAAATCCTCTTCTGCGTGTGAAAGCAAGTTAGGGCTCTGATTCTTAGAGGTTTTTTCCAAGTCATGTTTTTATTTGTATCTGACTAAATGGTGTCCATTCATTGATCTCCCTTTTCTGTGCTCTTATTTTTGCAGCTGTTATTGTTTTAAAATGCTTGTTCAATATCTTCTATAATTTCTTCTGTTTCTTAGCTTAATTTTATTCTCTTTTAACTTCAACTTCTTTCCAGAGGACTCCAATCCCCTAAGTCAGCTGTTTGCTGGTTTGCTTTTCATATTTCTTATTTAAGTCCATGCTCTGTACTACTGTGTCTCTTGGATACATCTTCCCCTTTCACATTCTAGGGACATTTCATAGCCATGGGGACTTTCCTTTTGCTTGTTTCATGCCTAAAAGGTCAACTTAAACCCCTTAGCACACTCAAAGACCTTTAATGATATCCTTATTTTTAGTTAGCTCACAGCCTAGTAAAGAAAGGAGGACATCACACAATCAGATTTAAATCAAACTACAGACCCCATCAGTTTATCATCCAAGAATTGTCTCTCCTACAAGCCAGAATCTCTCACTTCTATAGCCATAATTATTCTTTGTCCTAAAACAGTCATTCAGTTCTCCTTTATTCAAGCATAAGTAGCAGTATGATATAACAGTGCCACACTGCTGGCCAAACAAAATCTCAGTGGTACTTATTGTCCAGGTATGAGACTGCAACATTTAGTGACCAAAGCTTCCATTAAAATGTAAAACACACTGCATCACACACTCACTAACTGCATGTACACATGCACAGATAACAGTCCGTATCTCACACTTACAGATTCTTGTCCATGAGCAATTCTGACTTACAACCACTCTCAAACTTTATCTATCTATCTATCTATCTATCTATCTATCTATCTATCTATCTATCTATCTATCTAACTGCAAACTCAAGTTAGTCCATTTTGACTACCACCTCCTGGTTTTCCTTAGCAAATCAACTGAAATATTACCCAGCAGCATTCAGCAGTATTCTGGCTGTCTAAAAGCAGCTGAGAAGAGCCGCTCTCTGGGAACCTGGCTTCCTGGAGAGCGCTGCATTACTCACAATACTTGTCCAGTATGGCTTCAAATCCATCTTCTTCCACTTCATGCTCTCACTCCTGCCTCTCTATCAAGGGAGCTCTTTTAAGGGAGTAGGGGGAAGATAAGACATTCTTTGCAGTCCATTGGTTAAGTTTTTATTCAGTGAAAGAGGAGTTAACAGAGAAGGCTTCTACCCTTCTTTCCTATCCCAAGGCTGAACACCCTGCCATAGCAGTATCCCTCAACAATACATCTTTGAGTGCAACCAAACCTACAGTCACAATACGGATCTATCCCATTAATTTTAATGAGCATAAGAATGAAGGGACCAAGAAGGAAAAGAAGTGAGGATTAGGTGTCTGGCAAGATCTTTTGCATGCTAGAGGAGCACCGGTATAGACTGATCTACTCTTTGCTGTCGTGCAGTGACTAATCACCGTGAAAGCTAATAGAAATGCAGACTTGAGGCCATAGTTACTAACAAGTACAGTGGGATTTTTTCAAGATGTTTCACTTCTAACTATTTATCCTATTACTGCTAACAAAGGAATCATGAATTGGAGCAAAACTGAAGTTGACAGTGTCCTCATGTAACTCTACAGTGACCATATACAAATGCTGTAAAGCAGCAGATTAGTACCACAGGCTGCTGTTTGCTCTACGGCTCCCAAAGGGCTTAGACACAGACAGTGAAACCTAGTAACAGCACCAAGCCTGTTGGTTTTTTTTCCTCTTTAAGAATTCCATGAGCTAGATGCTTGCTCCATTTTTCTCCAACACCTTATTTGTTTAGGCCCAATGCTGCAAAGAAGTGGTATGTTGTGTGTGGATGGAGGGAGCGGAGACAAGGCCTGGTTCTGCAAGGTGCAAAATTCCCTCAGCTCCTAGCAGCCCTCTGGAAAGCTCTAAGCATCTTGAAGGCTCACAGATAAATTATTTAGCATTAATTACAACATCAATGAGAAAATAATACCCAAATGGGAATTTAGGATGATGTCTGCATGGACCGTTTCTCATTATTTTTGTATGGATTTTGTATGACAGCAGAACACTTTAAAACCCATCTTGCTTTCAAGCTAGTGCTGAATCTATTGCCTTTGTGCTAAGCAGCAGGCAGAGTCTAAGTTGTCTAATTTGTAAATTCTTATAGCTGCTTGACAAGGCTGTCTTTCTTTATGAAGGAATATGAACCCAACATTTGTTTTCCTTTTTAAAGTGAAAGCTAATTAAAAGCAATTTTTTCAAGGTTGGATTCTGAATGTTCTTTCCTTGCTTTCTCTTCTGATTTACTAGCTTGTATTTAATAATTTTATTCAAAGCTGTCCCATTAGATATTGCCATCTTGTCACTTTCAATTCCTAAATAAAAAGAGAATGTATGGAGTCTTGTGCATAACCAAAAGATTTGAGTTTAGAGTGAAATTATTTGTTTTTCAAGGTGGATCAAACTAGTTTTTAAAATCCCCCTGAAAGAGGAATGGGGGTAGGGGAAGAGAAGGGAAACACTGGGAGATCTTTTTTCCAGGAGAGAAAAACAATATGATTATTACCTTGCAAATATAGACCTGATGTTCAAGTATCTCCTCAATTTGCACAGTGTTTTGCTTAGTCAATAATAAAATTATTCTGGATATCTCTATGCATAGCTTCATTCATTAGAGTCACACAAATGCAGCCTTGTTTATATACGTTTGAGAGGAGTTACTCATGTAACTGAGTTGTGAAAAACTTGTTTCTTTGAAGTTGAGAAACCTTTTCTCACAAATGTTAGGACAGAGCTCACGCCATGTGTAGAATCCATGCCTGTATGAGTGATAGACGTGCGTATGTGCACTCACAGAGCCGCAGTTCTTTTAAAAAAAGTTTCAGCAAACATGTCCTTTCAGATTTCCTGCCTGTTATACCATGTTGCAACAACAGCAGTTGATGGATCAATCCCTGTGGCATTTTGTCATATCACATAAAGCATCAAGTGATAGATGCACTTCAGAATAACATGTCCTAGAGACATCATTTCTAGAAGCACAAAACAGCTCTCTTCCTACCCTTACTAGTACACCCTTCAAAATATTCCCGTATCGCCAATTCTTTCTTCAAAAGCAAGTGTCTCTCAGTTCCACGGATGTTAAGTTCTAACCAAGATGGATCAAGCCTGAAAGACCACAAGCATATAGATACTTGTAGTCTAAACCAACCTAAACCAACTCTTGCTAATTCAGCTGGTCCTTGATTTGCTGCACCTCTTGTGCTTCAGCCCTGGGTTCTCCTATGGCTCTGATAAAGCACAGTATTTATGCATTTGTATGTCTGCACAGATCTTGTCAGACTCATACAGTTTGAACTTCCACAAGCGCTTGGTCAAAGCACTTTAATTTTTCCTCATGACACTCATGCTATTGTCTCAGAATCATAGAATCATAGAATCATAGAATCATCTAGGTTGGAAAAGACCTTTAAGATCATCAAGTCCAACCACTAACCTCACCTTGCCATCCCACCACTAAACCATGTCCTCAAGTACCTCATCTATCCTTCTTTTAAATACCTCCAGGGACGGGGACTCAACCACCTCCCTGGGCAGCCCATTCCAGAGCCTGACAACCCTTTCTGTGAAGAAATTTTTCCTAATGTCTAACCTAAACCTGCCCTGGCGCAACTTTAGACCATTGCCCCTGGTCCTATCGCTTGTTACCAGGGAGAAGAGGCCGACCCCCACCTCACTACAACCTCCTTTCAGGTAGTTGTAGAGGGCGATAAGGTCTCCCCTCAGCCTCCTCTTCTCCAGACTAAACAACCCCAGTTCCCTCGGACGCTCCTCGTAAGACTTGTGCTCCAGACCCCTCACCAGCTTTGTTGCTCTCCTCTGGACATGTTCCAGCAGCGCAACATCCTTCCTGTAGTGAGGGGAAAGAAAGACCTGGTCTCCATTTCATTCACTCTTTACAAAGCTGAAACATGTCCAAACTAATGTCAGAATTACTATTTTTTAAAATAACTTTTCTATTTCAGTATAACCTGTGCCACCTGTTAGGATTGCTAGGTACTGGTTGCCCATTAGTCATCAAAGGCTGGTCTTGGTACTTGTGAAAGAGGCCCATGATCCCTAGGAGGACAGAAGGGCAACACCAGGCCAACACAAAGTACTGGAGGAGAGCACTGAAGGGCTGCAGTCAACATCACAGCCCATAGCTGTTCCCTTTCTCCTGGAAAATGATACATCCTGTAGCCAGATCAGGTTAAAGCAGCTCATATTCTTCAGCTGGTTTAGAAGGGTAGGACCCAAACCATGGGCACACTCACCTGCTAGAGGGCACAGGCCTCTAGGACTAACATGGGCTCCCAAAGATCATGACAAGTAGTTGAAATTTGATTTGGGAAATGGATTTTTTCTTCTACCATTACAATTCAGGCATTGGAGGAATTCACATATTCCCACCCAAACATTTGGAGTCTGTTTTCATTTAATACTAGCCAACTCTGTAGGTCCCAAAAACGTGGCATAGTGTATGTAGCTCGTAAGTCAGTGTAGAGTAACACCTGCTTTCAGTCTGAAAGTGAAACTTCAATTCAGCAAATCACCCAGCCATCACAAAGACTCAGAGGGAAGTAAAGGCCACCTCCCTTTGTACAGGTTCACAATCTTATCTTTGCCTTGCCAAAACAAAATCAATAGAACAAAACACCAAGGTTTGGGCCTTTTGTTAATCATTTGACAACCAAAGTCTATAAATTCATTTCCCTATTTCATTCCTGTATTTGTCCTGCTGCTCTGAAAGTCCTGAAAAGGCAACGAAAACTGGCCTGACTCTGGTTGTCTCAGTCGAATACAGCTGGCATGGACATGGAGTTACACTTAGCCACCCACCCACACAATTTGAGCTTCCCAGGCATCAAAGCACAATCAAAACTGCATTTTCCTGACTGTCAGTTTCTCTATGCATTTTTTAGAGCGCAGATGCAATAGGTTTTACAGGGAGTCCCTTTGATTCGTGCCAGCCCTGCACATTCTCATTCTGCCCCTAATCTCTCCTTTGTGGCACATGGACTCGGAGCAGTGGGCATGGATCCCAGCGGACACTGATTACCATCCAAATTCCCTTTTGGAAATGATCCCATCTGGCAACTGCAGAACCTAAAGCTTCGACCCTCGGCCATTGTTCTTCTCCAAAATGAGCAGATTCAACTTTATTACAAATTAAACATTTGTTGTATTTTATGTTTAAAGCTAATTCCAAGTGCTATGTCAAAACACAGAAGCTTTCTCTGCTGACCCTCCTATAGTGGTTTTTTTATTTTAAGGATGAATAAGAATTAAGCAGTCCAAGCTTTTTTTTTTTTTTTTTTCTCTTTTTTTTTCAGAAATCATACAAAGAATTGCTCCCCAAGCTTAAATTTTGCATGTCAAGTTTCATCTGGGAGCAGATTCGTTTTTACAGCTCAGTTATCAGCTGTGCAAACAGACTATTATTCATGTTCATCTAGGGTCTAACAGTATTATTGGCCTCTCAAAAATTTGCAAGGCCAGGAAAATTTATGCAGGACCCGTTTTAGAGAGGGAAGAAAAATGAGACAGGGCTGAACAGGCCCACAAAAGGCAACCAACAGCTTTGTACAAGCAGGCAGGTGGACTAGATGATCATTGTAGATCCCAACTAAAATTCTATTCTATTCTATTCTATTCTATTCTATTCTATTCTATTCTATTCCATTCCATTCCATTCCATTCCATTCCATTCCATTCCATTCCATTCTTTTTTACATCTTACCCACACAGCTGAGAGCAATGTAGTTATCTCCTGTTGCACACTCCCCAACAGTGAAGCTCATCAAATCCACGTACAGTTCTGCACCATGACCTCTCTCTCCCCAGCTGTGGTCACATATGCAGGATGCAGATGGTCAGACTGCTCGATGATCCACTGCGGAGAAGACATAGTTGGTATATAGACCATGGCACTGCCTTGCAACTAGGAAGTGTACCATGCAGTAGGGCTCTGCATGTACCGAAGCTCTATCAAAAGCCCTATTCCCCATGAACTGAGCCAGTCTTCTTACCATTCAACCTATATCTGATGCATGGATGATGATAGGTCTCAATTCACAACTCAACTTCCCCCCAAAATAACCAAAGTGCACAAATCCAATCTTGAGCAAAAGTGTCCAGTCATGTTTCTTGCAGTGGTGCTGATGAGATAAATGTTTCATGGATAAACGTCGCTCTTCTTAAGCAAGGATAATCTGTAAAGCTAGACTGTGCAAATAAAAAAAAAAAAAAAATTACTGTGCCTTGTATGCTTGTGTTATGATCTATTGATCATAACACATATCATACACTTGAAAGTTGTATCAAAGGCAGCAGTAATCTTTTCTTGTACATTATAATCTTCAAAGTTTAGTAACCTGTAACACATAAAAAAATCTGATAATATAAAATCAAAGTCTTCCTTTAACAAATAGAAATCCAGTAAAGTTCTCTCTGGTTTTACCTGCAGTGTGGGGTGGTATTTTCATGGATTTTACTATGTCAGTTTTTCACAATATCAACATGATTTCCAAATAAATTTTAAGAATCTGAAAGCATTGTATAATGTCTCTGCAAATCAAAAGTAATCTTTCAACTTTTATCCAGCAACACTAGTATTTCATTACAGTCTTTTAAGACAGACTGTCCTAGTATCTTTACCATTAACATTTGAATTGGTTACAGTCCTGCTGTAAAAGTTTGTCTCTCTAGATAGCCTAAACGATTCTTTTGTCAGTCTCTTTATTAAAAATGCAGAAACATAGTATCATCCTTTATCAAAAATTAAACCATCACGGTTGGCACCCTCATAAAATTTTTAAATTGTCATTGTTCTCACATCACGTTAAAGTCCCCTAATTTGCTTTAGACATCTCTGGGAATTCATCCATCTTCAAATGAAACTCAAAGGGCAAAACAGAGTTCCTGTGATTAAATGCAAGAGTAAACAATGAACATACTACAACATGGTGGTTTGTCTTTTTCGTTTTTTTAAACCAAGTGCACAAGGATTCAGATGTAAGAGATACTAGTACTTAAGAGAATTTATTTTGAAATAAACCAGCGTGTGAGTCCTGCATCACAGAATGGGAATTTGTTGGTGGACAAAAACTGAAGAATACCCCTAAAAAGGCTGAAAAGTAAAATTTAAGTTAAATGGTAGCCCTTAACTATTGCTGTGGGCAGAGGAGCTTATTACTTCATGACCTGAGGCTGTTCATGGCTTTCAGCAAATCCCAAATTCTCTGTCTTCTGCCATATGGGAAGTTAGACTGACTGCCATCTTCTGACACCTTCATCATCATCAGTAATAGGCAGCAGTGAACTTGATATAAATCCATCCTCACAACAACCTTGTGAGCAACCTGAACACCTCACATGATTCACTTCCATCTAGTTCAGATCTCTATATACTGCCTTGCTGTCTTCCACATAGAGTCTCATTGAAATCCCATCAGTGTTGACCAGTATTTGTTTACAAAAAACACTTAAAACATCAGGCAATTCATCCTCACCACCTGGAAGCTAACCAAACTGCCCCTCTATCCTTGAAGGTGGATAATTACATGTTTTTCTTTCTGTGAGTAACAGCAGCACAGGACATAAATATAAACAAGACTGGTGACTTCACCAACGAAAACACTAGTCTGGCATCTCCAGTCACTACTGTTGTGAGGTGTATGAACCACCACCGTGTTCCTGAATAACAGTGGTACAACAGGAAACACTGAAGTCACCAACAGATGTCTTAGGCCCTGCCCAGTACTTTCCATGATTGAATTCTGTTTTCACTTAGAATATTAATAAAATTCATCATGTGAAATACCTGCACTGGGCTGATTCTTTATTTTTTTTCTTAGTTTCAGACAAAATAGTTCACATATTTCAGAGAACTAAAGCAGGGAGAATATATTGTTCCCCCACATGAAAGAACAGAATAGCCCTAGTACCATTTAACTGAAGAGGCTTCAGAGCCTTCAGATCTTGAAATAGGGACTTCAAATGAGTTAAAAACCATGTAACTTATTTATTGCACACAAAAACTATGCTATGCTTACATTATAAAGGCTGCTAATCAAGCACATAAAATGGTGTGGTTGCCTGTGAAACAGTAATTCATGTACTTCATGCACAGGCACCACGATAGCACTGTAAATGACGCTGTCACATATGCTCTTTTCCATAAGACCATTACCTCATTCAGTGCACAGAATGAACAATGTTCAACTAATGTGTAGCTTTCAATAGTTTATTTTCCCTTCATTATTCACTCACACCAGGCATTATTTATTGCACACTATTCAGATTCTGCTTTGAAAACAGAATTATTCATTTCTTCATAGGCTTTTCTGTGCTGCTTATCAGAATACTATGATGCTTCAGACATCAATGCATTCATTTTTATAAACTTTCTGGGATGTTAAGGTTATAGTTTTTGCCATTTTTACAGAATATGAACTGAGTAAAAAGTACCAGCTAAGCTTGGGTACCTAACACAAGCTATTTAAAACCCATGTTTTCAGATGATTATGCAGTAATTCATATATTCAAGAGTAAGATCCCAGTGGCTGCAGCTGGAACTGTGATTGCTCAACAATTATCTGGTTTACAACCCAGGGATCTTAGCTGTGTACCAGAAAAAAAGACAAACTCACAAGTAGAAAACAGCCTTGAAAAGTTTCATTTGATACAAGTAGGATGCTCAGAATCAAGAGTTCTCTGGCACATGTGGAGATAAAATCCATTTCTCTGCTATTCACTTGCCACAGGAGAACGTCATCACAGAAACATCATTTTTCCTTCAGCAGATCGTTGCATCACTGTTATGTGCTTTCACTTTCTGCAACAGGAAAGGCTTTGGTGCTCATTCACCATATAGTGTGGAATCTCCTACTTAGAGATTAACTAAATTCAAGTGTGTAAAATAGCTGAATGAAGGCTGCACAGGAAACAGAAAAGCTCAACTTTTGTGAACTTAACTGTGTCATTTTTAACATAACTTTAACATAACTTTGTCATAGGTTTTCTAAACATGGATGTAAAGTCTGTGCTCTTTTTTAGCACAAACCATAGACCCAGCTGTTATTTCCTTAGACTCTCAGTCAGACAGCTTGCTTTTGCAGTTGTTGGGCTATAAGAAGAAGAAGGAGGAGTGCCCAGCCTAACTTAAAGTATCCCATAATTGCAATTAAACTCTGCTCAGCTAGAGCAGACCGTGCTCACTGCACACAGAGTCATAGGAGGTTTCAACAGTGACGCTCTGGCAAGCCTTTTTTGGACCCAATCCATACGGATGTTGGGCTGTCAGCATGCAGATGACTATCCACAGGAAAAATCAAACACGTAAAAGTAACACTCCAGCCAGACTTTAACTGATGACAGAAATATGCTGGTCCTTCAGTGCCTCTACAGCTTACAGCTATCTCTGGATCCTACTGTCCTCTCTGTTCCTAGGCTGAAAGCAGAAACAGAGCAGCTGAGTAACAAGAGCGTTTGAGAGACTAAAATGTTTTTTATGATGAGTTCTAGGATTGATTGGTTTGTGTGTTGGTAAATCAAGTCAGTCTTCATCATAAATGAGTTTTCTCATCATCCATCTTAATATCCAGCCAGAGGGCAGTTTGGACCACATAAATGGCAGATGTGTCTTGGTTATGTTGGCTGAGAGCTCATTTTAATGAGGAGGAGATGAGACTGAGGTAACATGCACCAAGATAAATCCTTATTATGGGATACTGTCTGAGGAGCTGAATAGCTGTTACAGAAAAGGTCCAGCTGGGTGCATAGACAACCTGGATCTGCTCTTGTAAGCATTTGCAATTGTCTAACTCTATGAATTAGAAACACATATCTTGAGAAGTGCCCTAGGCTTCTGAAGAGGAAAGATTCTAAGCTTGTATTATACACCCACCACCATCTTCTCAAATACGTTCATTGTAAAGTAGTGCATGGGCAACCAAAAGAACAGCTCAGAAATGGCAGATAATTTCCTCTTTGCACACATATTGGAGGGCTCCCGTGGGAAACAACAGCGGCTTTGAGCTTGCTCCAAATAGCACTTGTTGGGAGATATCAAATTTCAAAACAGAACAGGGGTGTGAAGAAACCCAAACCCATCAATACCAGTTCCCTATGTGGCAAATGAGTCATTTAAACTAATCACACCAACAAAGCTTAAACTTCAAAGCCTGGAGGATCCTCATCACTTCACTAGTTACTCTTTCAGAAATACCTTTCATATTACATGAGAAAGAAAATGAATTCTGGATGTATCCTTCTGCACAGCACAGATACAGGCTGAGCACAAGATAAAGGGATATGGAACACCAGGAAATCAAACTTACATTAATGGAAACATTACTGTGCAGTGATGCAATATTCCTGGCTGGTAGCTGGCAAGAAGCACAAAAAGGGAACACATAGCAGGGCACCTGATTAGGCAGGTTGGTGTTGTTGCTTAAGATCAGAAGAGGGGGTATTCAGAGACCAGCATGAGACCCAGAAAGCCTGCTTGCCATGCTCTGCCTGGAGAGTGAGGGCAAACAGGATCAGTGACCAAAGAGCACAGAGCCTGTCGTGGCCAAGAGGAACTTGGTCACGTCTTCAGACAAGGACAGTCAGAGAAAAGGACACAAAAAGCAACATTCAGGTCTGGGCATCTCTAAACTGCTGCTCATGTGTCTCCTCATATGTGTGATTTTGTCAACTGAGCTCACTACAAAATTGTAATGATTTCAGTGGAGGCAGTGCACAATCACTCTTTACTGAAAACTCTGCGGAGACTAACATACTTGTCCAGTGGTATTACAGTACGTGCTTCCCTGGGACAATATTTGGTTGTAAGATGTTGACCTGCTTGTTCAGATAAGAACTGATTTAGATTCAATGATTTTTTTTCACACAAGGATTAGTTTCTCTGGGTATAGAATTAGTTAAAAATCAATTACATGCTGTGAAAGACAATGCTGCTTACTTATTCTCCTAACTGAATGGATTCAGCCATCTATATATTTCCTCTCTTTTCACAAAACAGAGCAAAAGCTTCTCTGTGTTATCGTATTTCTTATTAGTGGGTCTGAAAAATCACATTTTTTTCTATAATATTGGTGATTTCTTGCTGACAAATATTGATTTTTTTTTCCCATGCTTTCTCCACTCTCCATGGGTATTTCCTTTTGCTACTCTTTTTACTGAATATAGTCATCATTAACACAACCACAGCACTATGTGTTACGGTCATGGAACAAGGAGCATTTAAAAATTAAATTGCTGGCTCAAATTAATTTAGATCACTTGAAACAAGAAGTAACTCTCAGCAGGCAGCTGATTTGAGGACATCACTTCTGCACTGGGCCAGGCAAGAATGCGCATAGCACAGTATCCCCTTCCAGCAGTGGTCAGCAGCAGTTCCTTGGGGAAACAATACATCCTGTGCAAACCTTTTCTGACATAGGCTTTGGAGAAACAATACTTCAGGGAATTCCTGGTCTACAGGTTTTCCCTAGACCGTTATAATTACTACCACCAGTGGATTTACTTTTAAGTAGAACTGTTAATTTACATAGTGTTAGATAATAACAAGGTCTTGTATGGTGGGATCAGATGTTCCCACTGATACTAGAAAAGCACCTAAACTACAGAAACTCTTTGGCCCCTAGTTGGTATTAACATTATTTTTGGAAGACTGTGCAAGAGGTTGAGAAGAATATCTGTCATCACTGTCCACACTATCTTTGTTTGATAAGAAAGGATGTACAGTTTCCAGGACTACCCAGTACCATTCATGAACAGAAACATGCTTACAGAGAGATTTATCAAATCAAAGAAGATTTACTGTTTTGTTGCCATGAAAGTCCCCAAAAGTCACAGTGAAGGATGAAGTTGGGTGAATGCAGGAGGCTTACAGCAAGAACTGAAACTGATGATGTTGCTATGGACTACACGACCCATTTGATACGCTGTGCAGAAAGCATTGTGGCTGCTATGCAAATCTTAGAGCTCAAGTGCAGGAAAATAAGGACACAACTAAAGTAGGATAGATTATTTAGGCAGCAGAAGAAAAGGAAAACATAGCATCTTGGATATTACTTTAGAATCATTTCCTTTCAGAATGCAATGTTGACATCCCAGAAATTCAGTGTAAATCCATGCCACTGAAACATATCTGACTTCGAAATAACCTGCTGTTACAGACCTCCTAAGAAACAGCAGTACACAATTTATTGAAGTTATTTCAGTTCAAGGCAACAAAGCTCTGTATTACACACATCGAGATTTAGCTCAGTTTGAATGATTCAACAGTTAGCAGGTACTCTTGCCGATGACAATGTCAGCAATCTGCCACACTGGGTTTCCCAATACAATAGCAGAGAAAACACCTTTCTCTACTTCCGGGTACATTACTTCCAGATGTTCCAGTAAGACAAAGTACATGCATATGACCAAATCCATATGCCAGCACCACTCTCAGGAACAGAGCAGCATAGGATCTGCAGTGAAAAGGCGAGGGATTGTTTTGCTTCAGATACTGCAGATACCAGGCAGGGTCTGGGCACCCTCTCTTGCTGGGGTTTGGCCGGCAAGCCTTGCTGCAGCTCTGAAAGAGATGCTCCTACTCTGCAAACTACACTATATTACCAATTGAGTGGCTTCAGGTTAAAAAATAATGGTAGATTTGTTTATTTGTTCAAACCATAGTGGAGCACTGACTTGTAACCAGAAGTCTGAATGAAAAATTAACCCCTTTAAAACAATTATTTATGAAACTGAAAGTATGGTTGTTCAGAAACACAGATGATCCCTATCAGTACATCTCTGATAAAGTTGCAGCAAGCTGGTTTAGATTAGCCTTTCTTTCCATGCTTTATCATCCTTTCTATTTAATAATGGCCTAGATCTCATTTATATGGGCTGGGCATGTCTAGAGACTTTACTGCATTAAATTAGAAACTGTATTTCCATATTATCTGTGACATTCAGATGCACCTCTATTGATATTTTTTCCTTGGTTAATTAAGCACTGACTTGAGTATTAGCTCACATCCTGGCCTTCCTCTCAGAGGTGATAGTAAGCTCTACGTTCTCCCCGGGAGCTAATATATATCAGCTGTGATAATAAGTGTGTAAATTCTCTTCACTATACCTTTTGGAGAGTTCATCTTCTGTCCTGTATTCCCATAGCTATATTTAATATTTCCTTATTTCCACAACATTACATAATCTGCACCAAATTTTTGTCCTCTGAGGAATCACAGAATAGTTGAAGTGGGAAGGAACCTCTGGAGATTTTCTGTTCCAACCTCCTGCTCAGAGCAGAGTCAGCTTGAGCAGGTTGTCTTGGGCTGTGTCCAGTCACATTCTGAGTATCTCAAGGATGGAGACACCATAGCCTCTCTGGGTAACCTGTTCCAGTGTTCAACCAATTCATAATAAAAAGATTCTGACATTCATATGGAATTTCAATTTGTGCTTACTGTCTCTTTCCCTGTCACTGGGGACCAGGGAGAAGAGTCTGCTTCTGTCCGCCTTATGCACTAAGCCACTTTATTAAAAAAAAAAAAAAAAAAAA
>VXBL01006470.1:0-69282 GCA_013400195.1 Aramus guarauna | reverse complement strand
AAAAAAAAAAAAAACCAAACCCAAAACCCAAAAGGCGATTAAGTAGAATTTGCATTTTGTCCTAAAAAGCTTCTTTGATGATGTGACTTGCTCCTGGGTACCTGGGTGTCTAGCTTTAAACCTCTGAGTATCATATGCATTTGTGAGCTTTAAAACACAAAGCCCGGTTGGGTATCAGGAGTCCAGGTAAAGCTTAGTATGTCAGTTCCCATAGTTCTGACATTTCCTAACGTTATAGTAGAGAGGAGAGCTGGAAATGCTTTTGGTGTGCCTTATAGTTTCATTAGTAAAATGACATGACACTGTTAATCTCCAGAAGGTATCTTCTTTGGCCCCCATTAATTGGACAGAATTAGTAACACATTCCAATGCCTTTTTAAGGGGAAATCAACATCAGCCAGAAACATAATGAAAAGAGCCACTGTGCATAAAATAATAAGCTATTTTCCTGAAGAATTGAAGAAACTGATACTGATCACCATTTCCCTAGGTGCCAGCTGGCATCAGATGTTAACTAAAGCCATAGGTAGCAATACTAGCTATAACATCTCCTGAGGGGATACAAGTACACAGCTGCCCCTCACACTTGCAGCTAAGATACTTGACATTAGATTCAGCTCACCTGTCATAGAGCTTTAGAGGAATTAAAACAATTCTGGAAATGGAGGAGGACCTTATCTATGAAAACTTGGATGAGTCATCTTTACTATGGTGCAATTTAGCTATGCATGAATCACAAGACAATACTATTCAGCTACGGATGTCTTTAACAGTTGTATTTAAACGACTAAAGCTGAAGTTCTTAACAGAGCTTTGAACAGATAGGAGTGCTCAATGTGTGTATGAAGAGACTTCAAGGTAAGGCAGTGTCAGTGCCGCTGCACTGGCTCAGGTCACTAGTCCCATGCTGCACAGGAGGGCTGCAGTAACAGGAGAGTGGGAGACTCTCTGTCTTTTCATACAAAGGTCCACTGACTAAAGAGAGCATGACCCACCCACCTGCCTTTTAGTATCTCAAATTGCTCATAAGAATTCTTATAAACAGGCATAAAGTATTATTAATAACATTTTCCTACCATAATACTAACCAAAATCCGAACACATTATAGCATTAATGCTTTATGATTTCCCTGGCACTTAATGAGGTTATTATTACCATACTGATAAACTGATCTCTGTTAGACCCCTAAGGGCTTTATATCAAGATGTCAACAGTGAAATGACCATGCAAGTGGCCTTGCTGTACAAGTTTTATTTTTTTCACGGAAGTCAATGAAGCATAGAGTGACTGTCATAGCCCTTTGTTTGAAACCAGCAGCAATAGGGCAGACTACATATGCAGCTTCACAAAGCATTAATCAGTGACTTGCACCATTTAATTGCTATCTATTATTTTATGGTTTTGGTAAAGTATTCAATGGAATTAAATCCTGAGCATCACTTTCAGCCATTGTTATCCAATTTGGCTTTAGCAAAATTGCATAAACAAGTACACAATCTCAACATATTTCAGCACAATTTATGGCTCCAGGGATGTAAGTTCCAGGAACAATTTAATAGAAAATAAACATGATTATTAATAGAAGTCATAGAGGAGTATGATGATAAAGCAATGTGACTATCACACAAATTACCTAATGGAGTAATAAAGTATCCATTCTTTTCACGCAGCTACGTAGATTTTAAATCTCTTTTTGTCCTCTGTACTAACAACTATGACAGTTTGCCTGCATGTCCCTCTGAAGAGGAGAGAATGGGAATTTTATTGCTCATGTTTTTCCCAGACTTGTACAAAACAGGAGGTTACAGAACATACATTTACAGTGATGCCATAAGCAAAGGAATGGGGGAGATAGAAAGATTAAACTACCGTCTAACACATTAAGGAGCAGTAATGTAAAAGCAATAGAATAGAGCACCTGTTACTTCTACTGTCAGAGCTATTGATAAACTGAAAAATGAAATTGTTCTGAAGGAGGAAAAACGTGAGACTGTATGAGTGGCAAGCTCTTACCAGGGATTATAAATATACAGCGCTCTCTGATGAGATATTCAGCAGTGAATGTGCTTGAAGTCATGACTTTAATGGGACTGAACTGGAAACAAAATATAATAATAATGCTAATAAAACACACAAAGGAGACTTCAAGGTAATTTTTGTCTGTCCTATGAAAAGTGATATGGCAAAACTGCTCAGGACATAAGATTGTAAAGTTTAAAACTATGGATGAAGTATGCACCATTATCCATCATGGAAAAAATTGCTGCAGTCTCTTCCCTATTAATTTATAGAAAGACATCTCAGAAAAACTGACAAACTACAAAGAAATGACTACATCTGTGAGTCTAGTAAGTTGGGAATTTATCCCTCCTCCCTCTCCTCCCCACCACTCCCCAAGTAAAGGGGAGAACCCACTTTCCCATTCAGAACAATTAGCTTCCTTGTTCTGGTCATCTGCCAGTGTGGCTGCAGGAGCCAAGAGCAGACTGAAGTTTCCAAGCAGCGTATAGAGGAAAGTAGTTAGAGAATTGTTCTCTGCCCTGGCCCGATCAATAAAATCTGAGGGAATCATCAGCGAGCAAATGGAGATGGCTTCACCATGGGAGGCACAGGAGCCTGCGTAAGTAGCATCACAGAAAACTGAACAGATTTAAGGTTGTCCTTGATTAATTTGAAATACTTCAAAATTTTTGGAAGAAAGATCCTTTGAACATGAAAGGCACTGTCATTAGAACAGAGCACTACTAGCAGTTCATTACATTTAGCCACCTATAGTTTTAACAAAATGATACCTTTACATCTCAGTACACCCTTCTGTGTGTATAAACCATGACTCAAGTGCAGGTACCCCTGCCAGGGCACAGAAACCCAGCAGAGCAAAGCAGTTCATTCAACATTTCCACATCCTGTTCCTTACACAGCCTTAACTGGTAACCTCATCGTGGTACACACTAGGATGTCACACTCCCTTCTGCTGTCTCACTTTAAAGAACATAAAGGCTGAGGCTGCCTGGAATTTCTTGGGGCTTTAGGTGTTTTCCCTGCCTTAGCACTGGTCCTCCTCCTTCTTCTCCTCCTCCTCATTTTCCTTCTTTTCCTCCTCTCCTCCTCCTCTTCCTTTTTCTCCTCCCCCTCCTCCTCCTTTTCCTCCTTCTCTTCCTTCTTTTTTTTTCTCCTTTGTTTCTCTTCCTAGTGTGGCATATGCATTCTCTAGTTTTATTTAAATATTCTTAAAAGAGCAACTGTTCTTTTAAATATAATAATTTTAATTACAACTATGTACTTTTGTTTAAAAGTCATCCAGATGTACAATAGTCACAGCAGTCACCTTTAAGAAATTTAAATCAGAAATAACTTAGTTAGATTTTTCTGGTTTTAGTTGTTACCTGACAAGTGAACACATCCCTTTGTCAGTCTTTTGCTGTTACTAACCATAATTAAATACACTACACAAATTCTGTCTTAGTATTGCATCCTTCCACACCAACATGCTGGTTTCTTCATACAAGTAGAGCAGGTATGATTTTCAGTTGGTCCAGCTCTTCAGATGTACACTTGCTATGGGTTTCAACAGACAGCTCCTCTCTGTTTGCCGGGCAACAGCCACTGCATATCCTGGAAAGCTTTTCAGGATTCAGACAGAAGCACTTGTTAGCCAGGCCCATTCTGAAATGGCATATGAATTGATGCTTCAATAGGGCATTGGGCCAGGGAATTCAAGATGCTTTTCCTTTTACATCAGTCTAGAAAATTAAGATTTCCTCAGTTCAAGCCATAAGACAGCCCGAACAGAAGGTGGGAGACAATACCAGGATCCTTTATGTCAATCATCCATTTGGAATCTGTTCAGAGGCAGAAATGTTTTTTTTTTTTCCCTTTTGTCTTTTCCTTTAAAGGCCTTTATTTTCCATCCTTTCATCTGTCTCTTTTTTCTTTGGTTCCCAGTATTTTGAACTAATACAGCAGGATATTAGTCCCTCACAGAAAATGCTGCTAATTAGTTTATTTCTGTATTCATCACCAGATCAATCTTGTAGTGTGAAACCCAGCTATCAGGCTATTTAGAAGAAATCCTGCTCACCTCAATTTCTGCAACATGTTTGCACCAATCTGACTTGTGTTTGCTTCAGGATTTATAAAAGTAAAAGATTAAGACAGATTTTTCTCCTCCTATGCTTTATCTAAAGACCAGATTTTGCCATCCTTACCCATACTAAATGGTCACTTATGACATATATTCTTCAACTGATTTAGTGGGACTTCTTATGTAGTGTGCATAGTAAAATCTGGCTTCATAAGCATAAAGAAATGCCCTTCTCTCCCAAGCAAGGAAGGGCTTCAAAAGAAATATTCTTTACGCTCAGAAAAAGACCCTTATGTTCATTCCAGAAAATTAATATAGCACACTAGCAGGACCCCAGCTTCTAACACACAGAACCAAGAGGTCAGCTGTATTTTTCAGTATAAGAACTAAAAAGGTTTCATCCAGTGCAATGGCCTGACGTCCTTACCCTGCTCAATTCACTTTTATGTTATCACCCAGTTTGTTTAAATGGTTCTGCCACTTCCTTCTATCTTCATTAAAAGTTGAAATCCTTCTTCGATCCCAATGACATCCAAGCCTTTTGAAAGCTAAAGATTGCTTTAAAGTGTCATTGATGCTTAACCTACCCACCATCAGTAAATATGGTAGGACCCACATTATAGCCCCACTGTCGATTGATAGCTTTTGTGATACAACAGTAATATAGCTTTTGTGATACAACAGTAATACAGGACACTGTTTGCTACACAGATTCCTTAAAAAAAAAAAAAAGAAAAAAAAAAAAGCTTCAAATAGAATTCAGGCCTAAAGAACCACAGGAAACCATTATCTGAACCTCAAAGAGCAAACAAAAAAAAAAATTCCTGATGGTTTGTGCCTTCTGTCCCTCAGCCAGAAGCAGTCTGGGGTCATCAGAGCAGCTAGCCCCATGGCCACCTTTCACAGGAGATTTGGCATTCTAGCTCCCTTTAGACCTGCAATTTATTATCCTACTGTGACTTTCCCCAAATAAAAGCTCTCCAGGCAAGCAAAGGCTGCAGTTCTTACACCTCAACTAAAAAGGGAAAGGCTTTCATACTGTAACAACCCAGTTATTTTCACCAATTTCCAATTCTGTTTATCAGTTACATAGAAGATGTACATCAGGCTGAGATGGGGCTGGAGAGACAAGGAAAAATGTTGATGGCTGAACCAGCAAGGTGCAATTCTTATCTCCCTGCTTTTGCATGCTCCCGCATCTGTGTCTCTGAGCAATAGGAATGAAAATGCCTAGTTCACAGGATGCATAGGAGTGCAGCATTACTTAGAGGTCAAACTGCTGCTGCGATTTTCTTGGAAAGTACTTTAGTCATCTAATATATTAGAGTCAGTAGATGGTTACTGCCGCAGTCTGTGTGCCTTTTAAGCCCAAGGTACATAAGCACATTTGTATCAACTGCAAAACAGTATATTCCAAGATTTCAGTTCTGAAGGAATTTTCTCCCAAGGAAAACTAAAATACAAAAAAATTCCTTCAGTCAAGTGAGGGAGGGGGGAGCTGGAAATGACTGCTGAGTTGCACAAAGGATTGGTCAGATCATGCCCACACCACATGCAGTACTGCACAGGTTCAGTTAAGGTTTGGTTTGCCACGCTTGCCTCAGCTCCACGACAAATGCTCCTGCAGTGAGGTCAGAGCACTCCTGCTGGAGTCAGCCACAGAGGCAGCTGTACAAATGCCTGGTAGGCAAGCAGGGAAGGCTACCTCTGGCCCCTCTGCAGGCTGAGTGGCTCCCAGGGAGCTCCATGGCACAGGACTCATCCACGAAAGGGGACAGGAGGGAGGGCAGCCCATGCATGCTGGCATCTTCATGGGACTCAGGAGTCGGGGAGTTGGATGCATGGAGGTAAGTCTTGGGAAAACCAGCTGCAGGTGCACCAGCACTCATCTGTGCTATGCCCTCCTGAGCAAAGTGCTCCCTGGAGGCAACATCAGCCTAAATGCCAGTCTGGCTTATCCTCTGCTGTTGGATTCCCGCCCCCCCAAAAAAGATAAAAGAAAAAAGTACTGAGCTTGCTGTGGAATATCTGGATTCAGGTTCCTGCTAAATCACAAACATCTTGTGGAAACCCACATAAGAGACAGGGAAAGGTCAATTCACTGTCAGTTAAGCTTCTATATCTCCACCTGTAAAGTGCTACAAGAGAAGGCACAAAGTAGGCAACATAAATAAAAAGATAAATTATCTTAGTCTAAGAGGTCAGTACAGCTTGTCTGTGCTCCATCACCCATGCAATGACAGAGGCAGAGAGTGTGTTGGCACACAGACACTTCTGAGACACTTTACAATATATTGAGGCTTCCCAACAATGCAGAAATACTCTGTAAGTTGTTTCCAATCATTCTGCTTTCCCATTCTCAACTGAAATAGAGGATCTGGCTCCAAAAATATTAGTTACATGGAAGTGCTGAGATAAATACCAGGGTAACAAGCTCAGTATCATTAAAACCTGTGAAGTAGATGAGGAATATTCATGTAAACACTGTAACAGATTTAAAGAAATAGAAATTAATTTGCTCAAAGTCATATCAGTCAAGATTTTGCAGAAATTAGCAATAATTTTAGAATAATTATAGCCATCATGTTAGAATAAAACTTAGAAAAAAATAAATAGAAGACTAATTTATGACACCTTAAAAAATTTTAAAGGGTGGTCACTCAGTGATTTGCTAAATCATATGACTTTTGCAGACTTGCATTTCATGCACCCAGCTTAATCTCATGAGGCATTTGGAAGACATTTGAAGAGATTTTTGGAACCATTATGAATGAACAGGGAACTGCCAAATTTAACCAAAGTGGGGAAAAAATTAGTAGAGGCACCTTTCAAAAGCCTTGATCAAGGTTAGCTCTTTTCTTCTTCCCATAATTCAGGGTAACATTTTGTGTCTCCCTCTGTCATATTATACCAGAAAGAGAAGTGCTAATATGCAGCAAGTAGATAAACCTCTGAAAAAAATCAGGAAAAAACAATATTAAAATTTTCACTAGCAGCTTCTTCCTTGAGAGACTCCTGGACCAATTCTTCAAGGCCCAAAAAGCCTTGATGGTTATCTCCAAACTCCTAAAGGCTTCCACAAACCTGGAGCTTTGTCTTTTTACAAATATGTATCATGAAAATACTTTAAACTTATTATTATTTTCTATCATTTATTTCTTCAGCACCAACAACTCATACATAATTCATTTGATTCACACAACAATGAACAAGATAACGTGAACTCTTTCTACTTGCCGATGATAATAGGAGATTTTTGTCTCTGTAGACTAATTTTTATTTCATGCTTCTAAGGTTTGAGCTTTACCATGAGGTTTGAGCTTCAAAGCAGTGCAGCAAGGAACAGGACATGTTTGCCACACATTTTAGCACCAGAGGCAGCTGCTTCTATTGTCTACTGGCTAGACCCCGTTATACAACACATGGTACAAAGAGCAAAATAGATTAAAACATTTCATATGGAAGACAGCATTGAGAACTTTATATAGTGATCACTGACAAAATATTAATTAGATATGGCAAGCTATCCAGGGGAATCACTGACAAGGAACAGACAAAACCTGGTCGTTTTTACCGGCTTTGAACTAATGACACATAAAGCAGGAGCTTATTGCATTCAGAACCAAAGTCACGAATAATTTGACACCTCTCAGATGACTGTTGATTTTGCCAGGCATTGAAGGGCAGTAAAAAGTTTTCCCTAATGACAGAAGTGGCATAGCTGCCACTGATGGTATAATTCAGGCTTGAAGTCCTGGAATCAAATGATTTGAAAGTCTTTTCACTTGCAGCTTTTTTCTTGCCTAAGCAATTATTGAATACCCTCGCCACTATATTTCTTTTATATTTTATAAATATTTTATATTTATATTTCTTTTGTGTATTTCTTTCCTGCCAACTCCTCCTTTGCAGAAAGTGGCAAAAAATGAGCCTTTCATGACAAAACCATTTAAGTTGCTAAGATTAGTATCATTGTTTGTTGATCTTTTTTTCTCAGCAAATTTGCAAACTAGCACAGTAAATATAACAAATATAAGCAGCAAGAGAGGTGCATTAAAGAACTAAATAATTTTAATCAGTGTGACTAGATTAAACAGCTTCTTAAATATTTCAATGTGGCAATCCTTTAGGAAGTGTTTATGACAAGCTTATAACAGTGCCAGGCAAAAGACAAAGTGGAATCTATCCAGGCTCATCCATATTTAAATGTGTGTGCTCAGTGCAAACATGGCTTAGGGAAAAGTGATGACATCTCCAAACTTACGATAGGTGGCAGGCAAGAATGCTGGCAGAAGTAACCAGGAGAAATAGAGGAGATAAATAGGGATGGTGACAGCCAGAAACCATTTGAAAGTGTAAATGAGCTCAGGAGAGAAAAACACAAAGACAATGCAAGTCCTACAGACCAGGATAGACTATACCAAACTTCTTGCAAAATTTTTACTTGCATTTTGAATATTGTGAGTGAGAAGCTAAGTGAAGAAAAGACACTAGCTATAAAACTATTTAGTTATCAAAATTGTGAACAAACTATTCAAGGAACAAGAAAGGGAAAAAAACCCCTGAGATGCAAGAAGATGGCCAAATATTTCAGAAACATGCAGAGTTTCAGGCTGCCAGGAATGAGAGGAAAACAGTGGGCATGGATCAAGTCCTCGTGAACAGCAGCCTAGGTGAAAAAGGAATGGGAAAAGAAAACATTTCCAACATTTTTTCTTTCTGAACTGTTCCAGGTGTTGTGACTACAGCATGTCTTTTTGAGGTGGAAACCTCTTCACCTCCTGCAGACATCTAACAAAGGGGCAGTTCAGCATGCCCTGCCTGCATGGCACATAAAACTTTAATAGTCATTGCAGGGAAGTAGGTGTCCCTAAATTGCTGGAGGCTTGGGTTGCAGTATACACGTCAGCTCTTCTGTCTTTCATTTCAGGCCAGTAAGTCAGTTATAGAAACAAAGTACAGCTCATACCTTCTGCCAGCTCAATCTATTCTCTCCATCTGGAACATAGTCCAGCATTACAAGACTAGCCTTTTCCAAGATATTCATCTGCAGAACATAAGCTATCAAAAGGTGAAGTTCCATTCTGTCCCCAGCTCCTTCCACTTTTAAACACTGACAAAACCTCAATTTTTCAACCATATCATCTTGAAACTAGCCAGTAGAAGAACTTCCTCCCCAGTAAGACCACTGCTTAATTTCCATCTCAGAGGGTCCCTTTGAGATATGACCACATATCAGATGTCCGGAGGTATACAGAGCAGCGTATATGTAACCGAGTATGTCTGAATCTGGAGTTGGCAGACTATTTGGGGGAGTGAATCACCAAATAGTCAACAGTCCAAGATGAGGAAACAGTTGTCATCACAAGTCCTACTCCAGAAGTCACATCTGAAATAACAGTGATATTCTACTGATAAATGGAATTTGCTTTTAGTAGGCCATTTAGTAGGAAATTGAAAATGCAGTCAAACAATGGGACAAAGGGATGAACATCTCAGCAAAGCACTGGTAACAGTGTCAGCACTAAGGAAAGAACCACCACAAAACCACTGACCACACATGCCAGCAGCTGACCTATATACAGGAGATTGAACATACTACGATGATCAATCATGTGGTTTTCAATCAGTGCCAAAGGAAAAGAAAGGAGCTACTGCACAGGTAAAGAAAATCCTTCTCTCTTCAAGTCATTGGGTTCACTCTGTAAGATCTACTTGTATAATTGATGTGCAACATGGAGCTTTGTAGCATGAGCAACATATGAGATGAAAATGTGCCTCAAGGAAGAAGGGAAGAGGCCAAGCAAATAGAGCAGGAAAAGAGGCAAAAATGAAGGAGGACTATGAAATCTGCCTGTATTTCTGCTCCTCAGTATTTCCTTACTGCCAATATTTTGCAAAACTGTTCTGCAGAGCTTTCATTCCTCTGCTTTGTCAGTTATAACATTAAGTCGAAGACCTCACAACCCAGAAAACTATAAACATCTCAACAGTGGCACTTTCCATTTAAATTTACATAAGCTTTTAGGAAGAAAAAACAAACAACCAACCTTCTGAATTTGCCTGACCTCTAGGTTTTGGGTTTCTTTTTTTAATTTTTTTAATTTTTTTTAACACCAATTAAGGTTTTAGGTCAGAAATCTCTGAAAGCTAAGTATTTAATTAGCATTAGGCACATGACCAGACACTGCTGTATCTGACTTGTGGTTTGGGAGTTACAATTGTAGGCTTCCCACTTGACACAGTCACCCTCAGGAATTACACTTTCTTTGGTATGAAAAACCTCTCTGTAAATTGTTGTGTAATCCCAATTCTGTTTTTAAAACACTGAAGGCAAGAAGAGCTGTTCCTCACAGAACAGCTACCTTAGAAACAGATTAGTTTTAATATATGTAGACACTGATGCTTTCTTTTATAACACCGTATGCACAAAAAACTTTTTTGTTCATGCCAATATCCCAATTTGCATGCTTTCTGTCACATCAAATGAAACTGCTCATTGGAAATTGGGACATAAGCTACCACTTGCATTCATGAATATGTGCCGCCCACTTTCATTTAGCACTTGACATTCTAATATGCTCTTGAGCAGTTCCACAGGTGAAAAGGCCAGTCATTATCAGCAGCCACGGGAGATAAGAAATATATGGGAAAAGCTTATCTGAATCCAAAGATTTTCAGCTTTAGCAAGTTTTTCACACAATTCAATCCTTAAAACTAAGCCTGGAAGAAGCTTTTCTCCCTCTCTGCTGTTAGAGATGGATCTCTGCATATTCAGAGCAACCTCAACAAAGGATTTCTGTACTGCACTTCCACTCTTTCCTACATTGCACTTTACATAGCAAGAAGCAAGATGGCAATTCTCCCATAGCAACTACTAGGGCTTCAATTTATTAAAAGGTCCTTCAGTGCAACAAGGCTCAGAAGAGCATGTGGGTACCAATGTCCTTTCACAACCGCTCCACATCAGCATTAGACACTTTAAACTGTCAGTGTAAAAATAAAAATAAAGCCATTCCTCTTAAAGTGACCCACTGAAATAATTGGTGCAGTCTAACATAATAATTTATGCATTGTAATTTCTCTACAAATACTCATTGAACATAGCTATAAAAGTGTACAAAGCACTCTTCCCTTCCTGATTAAAATGTATATCCTCTCATAGCTGTACATTTCAAAGAAACAGCCCCATTACAATTCTGTGGAAATGGAGAAGGTTCACCAGAAAATCAGTCACACTGGTTTTGCTCACATGATGAACATAGATCTGGGTTAGAGCCTTCAGCTCTAGTCCCCCATGCTGGCTGTCACGTGTATCTGATCAACTGAGTGGTCTGCAGGCTCATTTTGTATTTAGCTTAATCAATGAACTCAACCAACTCAAAGGACTCTCTCTGTTTCTGCTGTGAAATTACCTGGTAAGAAATACCCATTTGCACATGAGACCCTGCTCCCATGGAAGACAGCCAAAATTCCCACTGACTTCAAAGAATTCAAAGTCAACCTACCCGCAGTTTAGCCAAAGAGATTTTAATCTTATTTTTAAATCCCTGAGATTCAATTTTACACCCAGTTTTTAAGTTTTACCTTTCTTTTCTTCAGCGCTTTGTTCTTTTAATTGTCATTGTTGTTTCTTGCCCTGGCATTTGTTTTCCAAGGAAACCCATTCATCTTGATATTTGTGGGACTGACAGAGCTCATCACCAACTGGCAGAAATGATGGAGATAAAAAACATGCAGTTTATTCAGATTAATGGGTGCGATGACAATGAGCTCATGACAGGACCAAACAAAAGGTCTTTACAAGGTAATGATGACTATTGCTATGGTGAAGTATTTTTACAGACTGAAAATTGGTAATAAAAAGATTCACTATCTGCTAAAGGGATCTATTAATAACAAGCCATCCTAAAGAAAACTGAGCATTTTGAAGACAAATTGTCAGCCACAACTCCTTTATCTAGGGTGCTCAAGGAAGTGGTTCTGCCAACAGAATAATTCAGTCAGCAGCAGTGGACAGCTTTCAAATAAAGGAATGGTGCACGACAAGTAAGACTTAGCCTGCAGCTTGCCCAAAAAGCTTACTATGTTAATGCACATGTTAATAAACATTTATTAAAACAAAACCAAGTATGGCAAGTTATTTTAATGATGACTGCCTGGTAAGGTAAAAGTTATGTAACACACTATCCCCAAAATACCACCAATAATGAATATGGTGCTAGGAACTCAGATTATCTTCAGAAAAAGCCAAGGACAAAATAGTCTTGGAAATGAAACTCATGGTCAAAGTCCTCCACAACTAGGAAAAAGCCCATGTACAAGACATGACAGAAGTTATCAGCTCTGGTAAAAGCCTTTTGAAACACATTTGAAATCAGCTTCTGAGACATAAGGAAGAATTGTGTTTTGCAGGGAGCCATATAGGGTTCTGTCCTTTTGTGGATCAAATTCAGTGCAGTTGCAAATGAATCACTGGATCAATGGACCTGAACTTACATATCGGTCCTAATTGGCTTCAGCAAATGGCTTACCATTTTGAATGCACTTTCTTTTATGAGACACACTTCAGCAAATCTAAAGTGTAAACAATGGAAATTTTTTAATAAAATTCTCTCACTAGTTTTCATTGTTAATCATGTACCTATTTCCTCCTCCTAGTCTAACAGTCCCAAGCATATATATGAATGTCCTCACATGTGCTTGCTGTAGTTCTCCAGCTCAGGCCAAAACACAAGCTGACACATAGCACACAGAACTTACAGAAGGAATCCAAGAATGCAGGACCAAACTCTGGTGCTTTAATTCATGACACTAGTTTCACCTGTTCATAAAAATGCAAGAAGAATTAAACAATCTGGGATCAAGTACTTGAATGCAAAATGGCAACGCTGAATATTTCAAGATTTCACATTCTGATGGAGAGAATTTTATTTACAATTTGATAGCACTTCAGGTTTGCTGGGAATAAATATAAACAGGTCTAAAATCAACAATTGAGAAGTGATTTTGTGTGGCCACAGCTCTATAGTACATTTATGGTGGTTACTTTAAGGGCTGAGTTCAGCTGGATTGCTTTGGATTTGTATCACAGCACTACATTCTATTCTCATTTGAACTGGTATAATTCTGGAGTACTTTAATTGACAATAGTGGGATTACTCCAGAATTGCATTGAAGGCAGGTTTCCTTTAAACTACACCATGTGAGCAGTATAAACTAGGACACTGGCTACTTAAACACATGGCACTCAACTAGAAGCCTTTTTACAGTGTTCAGGTAAGGCAACAAAGAGGAGAAACAAACCAACACAAATAAAGATAAGACTAGGTTATTTACAGGAACTTTCAGATTCACAAGGATTAGAAATATGCCTATGAAAACTATACTTTTTCTTATTGTTTCTGAAATCATTAATCATGGTGCTGAATATGAAAACAATCATTTACATGCAGCTGGAAAAATAATAACCACAGCTGAACTGGAACTGACTCCTTAGAAATTAGTAAAAGAGAAAATTTTTAATCATTACTAAATGCAAAATTATGCAGAAGTGCTCAGAGTTCCCAGGCTGCACTGTCTCCAGCTGTCTTTAGCAAACTGGTTAGGAAAATGGAGGAATATATTTTCACTGCAGCTATTGCTGTCTGTGCATCTCTTATCCAGAACATCATGACCCTTTACTTCCTGCAGAATATGGAAGGATATTCCAATGAATCCTTTTCAACCGTGCAAGTGTAGAAGTAGACTGTGTGCCCACACTGAGATGCTCTTCCCTATTATTCTCAAAAAAGTCTTCTGTTTATAACCTGAAGTTAGGACAGATCCTTAGGGCAGAGTCAGTAGTGGTTAGCTACCAATACATATTTTCTTGAAGAGCTCCTTTTTAAGCAGAAAACCCTAGAACTATGCCTCAACTTTTTCTAAGACTCAGAAATCCCCTTTGTTAAGTACATGGAGCAATCTGGATTCTGATGGGAATCCTCATTAATTAATTACTGTATAAGGTTCAAGAATTAATGGTGAATTTGTGTCCAAAAAGTAAATGCAATTCACTGCAACCTTCCCTGAATCCCATACTATCTGAGTTCAACAGTTACATAGTTCTTAAGCTGATATATCATTGTTAATGGCAGCACCTCCAACACACTAGATAATGCTACAGCAGTGATGGGAAAAACAGCATTTCTTGAGATTATGTTTCTTTTTAGACCACATGCAAGACTTCACTGAGCTTCATTAGTAAGATTTTATAAAAACTGCATGTGCAGTATAGCATGCCAAATGATAATGGTGTAAAAAAAGAGGAGGTTTTAAAGTTATCTATGCATAACTCTCCTCTTCCTAGTCTCAGTAAACCTGACCACATATAGTAGCACTTGAATAAATTTACAGTGGCTTCATTTCCTCTGCCAAAATCTAAGACTGAGAAGAAATAGAGCTATTTCTTCAGCTGAAGTTAAAGCAGTATACTTTAGCATAAGCAAAACTGTATTGACTCAGATGGCCAGGCGGGAGGAACTGCTGAGTGGGAAATGACAGAGGCAAAGAGATGGTTCTCCAGAATGCAGACTTGCATGCATTTGCTGTAAAGAGGGCAGGTGGGAAGGAGGAGGAAAAACATCTGGATTTTTAGCACTGGTCTGAGAAAGAGAAAGAATACCCCTTTGCTTTCCTCTTCTCTTGTTCACTGTTAAACCTCTGTTCCTCCTGCCAAACTCACTGTTAATCAGTCATTTAAGTAACTGTTAGACAGCTAGCTGTGCAGACTTCCACTTCCCATTGCTTTCATCAGTGGGGACCTCTGCTCGCTTTGGTGGGCTGAAGCCTAGGTGCTCAGAGAGCATGAGAAATAAACCTACAATCCAGGGAGGGTGAGTTGGGTGGTAAATGTCTGCAACCGGGAAAATGGTTTCAAAGATTAATTCTGGCTGCTTAGGGTTTTCCTCCTCACTGGTCAGGCAGCAACTGTATTGAGCAAATGCTCAGTCCAGCACAAACCAAGCAGTAAGCTCCGTTGAACAAGCAAATCTGGTCATCTCAGCTTGATGGGAGAACTTCCTCACGTGCACTTGTGTCTCACAGAATGACTGTTGGTTGGTATCACCTGCCTTCTTTGCCTGGGTCAGAGTTTAAATCATCTCATGAAAAGAGAATGGCCTAAAGGTTAGAAAGAATGTAAATCATATATGACCCCTAAACAGGCTTTTATACACCTCCTTGATCCAAGCCACAAAGTTTCTCAGCTGGGATGCTAGTGAAGGCTTTAAGATCACTCCCTAGTTTGAATGAGAAGGGTGCAAGGCCTGTAACACAGAATCCCTGCTGGAGTTTAGCCAAGCTTTCTCAATACAATGAGACAGGAGCCACATAGAAAAAAATTAGCCTCTCCTTCTGCTAATCCTTCTTTCCCCTTCGTTCTGATATACTGAGTCCCACAACCTCTGCTTTGCTGTGCTCCACCATTCCTTCTTGGGGTGAGAATTCCCCACATCTTCTCTGTGTCCCTCTCCATCACCAGCACTGCACTCAAGTCTCAGCTACCCTACGATTTCTCCTTGTTCTCCTGAAAAGCCTTCTCTGCCAGGCCCTGGCACCTTCTCTCTTGACAGCCCCAGCTCTGTCAATCTGGGAATGCCTCGACATCCTAACAAGCCTCCTGCCTTTTCTGTCAGCAATTTCCAAATCCCGTGTGCTTTCCTGTTCTCTGTTACTTCTTCCTTTTGCTGCCTTCTTCCTTTCGGCTGGAAGCTGCCAGCAGCATGAAGGAGGCTGTTACCAGCACTCCTACTACTGGCAGGGGGACACGGATTCTGCAATTCTCCCTCAAAAGCCTCCTTCCAAACCACTCCTTCCAACCTCTACCCCGCTGTCCCCCAGAGCACGCTTGTCTACAGGAGCAGTTTGGCAATTCAGCAAAGCAATCCATGGACATAACACTACATCTCTGTATGTATCCAAGTCCCCCATTTGTACTTTCTGTCCCATGTGTGTCCTCTTTGGGACAAGCAGTGTTTTCACTTTCCATTTTAAAGCAGGCAGCAAACTCTGAATCTCCAGTGGAGACCCTAGGCACTAGTTCAAATAAGCAAGCAGATTTGAAAATAGCTGCACTAAGGGATATATACTCTGTCCCCATTACAGAGCACAGAAGAGGTGTGATCAGCCCAGCCTGTTATTACAGCAGGCAGATCTTGCCCTGTGGCAGGTCAATCTTACTACAATAGCATCTAAGGGCTCCTTCCCATGTATACAACAGAAAGATTAAATTTGATGATCAATCCAAATATAGTTTGAGAGAAACGTTGCTTTTACTCATAAAACACAGCCATGAATCAAATAGAAAGTATAGTAATGACTCCTGAAAATGAGGATAATTTTCTTTTAAAATAACAAACCAAACTGAGGTATATTTTCTTTGAAATTTAACTTAATTGAACTGTGCCAAAGTATGTATTAGATATTAATAAAATTTACCTTCTAAAGTGTTAACTCAAACTCTACAGGAGCTCACTGATGGAAAGCTCCATACTTTTTAAGATAGCAACCTATATGTAAGACATGGCTAGCAGCAAACTTGTTTTGGATCTTTCACAAAAACTGTTTGTTTGTTAAAGCATAACAAATTTATATGTTTTTCTTTGTGCTGTATACTCAGGATTTCACAAAGTGAATAACAAATCATACCATGTTTAATGTTGGAGGAGCACCATTAAAATCCCTTGCAAATGTCCATGTCACAGGTGTTTTGCTGCAGATTCTACCCCAATGAACACACAGGTGCTTACCATCACATAAGGTAGAGTTCAGATAAAAGGAAGATGCGACATGTTGGTTAATCAGGGAGAAGAAAAAAAGAAAAAAGAATTTTGTTTCTGTCTCTGTGTTTTCTACATCACTGAACACTGAGACATAATGTCATTTATTTCAACTGTATAAACCATGACCACATATTTGTGGATGCAATTACTTCAACTTTATACTCACTAGCTTGGAAACAAGCCCCATTTGTCTCATTCCTCAAGGAAAATAAGAGCCATAATGCAGAAGTGGAGAATAGAGATGTCACGTCCATTCAGTTCACCTTCACATCTTCCTCATCTCCAATACCAATCCCTGTTCCCGAGTTACTTGAGACAGGTTTGCATAGGCCTTACAGGAACTGATTTGCAGTAGGATCAGTTTTGTGGGATAAAGATATGAGGAAAGAGGGAAAGATGAAAAGGTGCCAAAGTGGACAAAGCATCCAGTATACAAATTCAGAGCTTCCCTAAGGAGCAGCTCTTGAGACGAGCAACAGCTCTAATGGTCTTTGCAAGTACTATTCTTTTGCTGTCAGATGGCTAAATAGCCTGTTGAAGGACATTTTACTTACTCAAACTTAACCATATTAGAAAGTGGCAGTTAACTACTTAAGAGCAGAATACTTCAAAACAGGTTTTTGTGCATTTCTTCAGTCTTTAGCAACAAAAATATAAGCCCCTTGTCGGACAAATAGCAAGTTTATGCAGCATAATAGCAGGAATCATGCTGGCAGGAAATTCCCAGGATTCCACTCCTGCACCACTGACTCTCAGTTTAAGGCAGCTGAGGTATTTGCCCAGAACAATCTCCACAGTAACGTGAAGTGCAATGGCCATTGCACTATTTGAGCCCACGCAGACCTGGTTAGGCTGCTTGCAAGCACTGCTGAAAGGGAAGAGTGAGCAATTCTTTAATTATTTCTCCCTCATAGTCTCTTGCCAGTCTCTGGGGGCCAGTGACTCCAGCTGGCCGCCTGCATTAGTTTGGTCCAGCGTAGTGGATGGCCTGGTGGAGCCCTATGCAGTGAGAAGACATGGTTAACCTGCTTACAGTGAAAGCTGGCTGCTGTTCCACTCTCCTGTCCTCATTCCACTTACAGCTGACCTAAAACCAGCTAGTTTATGTTACAGGATGAACAACTGCAAGGATTAATGGTCAGAGAATAGAGGAATTACAAATAACTGTGAGCAAACAGCTCATAGCAGGTAGTACACAGAGAACTCTCACTCTTTTTTGTGGCAGGTAGTATGCAGAGAACACATACAAAAAGTTGCTACACAGACAACTAAGAGTAGGGCAAAGCAGGATCATTTTTCCTGAACCCATATGGCCTCAAGTTGTACCTTTACTGCAGCCACTGTGCACGTAGAGCTGCTGGAAGCACAGCATATCACAGCAGAAGGAAGGGGTTTGGATTTTTTTAGGGGAAGTTACACAACCTCTCTAAACAACATGAAGTCAGCTGAAAAAAATCATTCCTGGAATAGCTGTGTTCACACTAGGGATTTTGCTACTCTGAGTATGCCAACCAAAATTATAAAGTTTGTAACACTACCATGATGTCATAGCTCTGTCTGCACAACTTTGTATTGTAGAGCTGGACACAGAACCATAGACAGGTTCTAAGCTTATGCACATTATTTGAGATGGTCTTAGAGTTGCTCACGCATATAATGGTCAGAATATTACACTGCATAAAGCAGAATGTCTTGGAAATCTGTTGGTTCACAGATGTCCAACTAATAGTTTATTGAGCTGAGTAAAGATTCCCGTTTTTATGGTTTAATTATTATTGATTATTATAGGAGTTGAAATTGCTTGCTCTGCTTAAGTCAGCACAACTAAATATCATTCTGTTCTCTTCCACACAGATCCTTGAGGCTGTAAGTACATTCAGGAACCCATGTGATAACCACAGATAGCAAGCTGTTCCCCATCCTTAATTTCTTCTAATTTATTTTGAAAATTTCCATAGTCTCTGTTTCACAGTATTGTCTGTCTCCTCTGAAAGACAAAACCTTAAGTAAAGGACAGTTACCTCATAAAGGAGCATGATCTCACACACTGATGCTGAAGTCTCATTTCCTGTGTACCTTGGGGCAAAGTGATTCCAGTGATTTTAGCAGAGTTCCTCACATTGGTATTGTGTAGCTATGGCTTCCCCTTGTACTGCTATTCCCAGCAAATTACTTCATGTATACAGAAAGCTGTAAAATCCTTGGAATACATTAACACATCTTACATGAGAAAAACAGTTGCTTGAAATTGTTCTCCATAGTTGAGGGACATTCCTTCCAATTTACCTTCGGTAACTGGACAAGACATTTCCCTATATTACTATTCCATTCAATAACTCGCCTTCATAGTATTGTACTTGCCTGAAAAGAAATTAGTTCACACACAGCTGCCTTTTGCTATCATTGTTTTGCAGTTTGCATATCCTTTTCCAGTGGTGCTGCTATCTCCTTCCGTGCTTTATCATCCCTATCAGCAGACACCAATACACATTTATCTCCTTTTTAGTATTCTGTTTGAAGAAAACATAATTCTGTCCTGGGCCAGATCTTCATAGTGAGCCTTTGCCACATCCTCAGCTAAAGCACAGCGAAAGAGAGTTTCATGAGTCCCTTGTTTACACCCAGACAGGTGCAATTTATTTATAATTTAAAATAAAGATTCAGATTCTCTTGCAGTCTTCCTTTGGCCCACTGTATAAAATCAGGGTAATCCCAGATCATCCCAGAAAGTGTCCTCAGTTGTTGTGAGGCATCAATAGCCTGTCATTGCCAACCTGATTCCCAGAAGCTCTTGTGAAACACTGGGAGAAGAGCTGGACTAGTCCTATGATCCCAATGATTTGAAAAAGGCAAAACTCACCTATAAAAAAAGACAAAGGAGGATTCAGGGAAATATAGGGCAGTCAGCCTCACTTAAGTGTCTGAAAATATCAGAGCATGGTCTCAAGGAACAATCGAAGAACTAGCAATTGCTCATGCAAAATTTCCAAACCTCATTCAGCTACAGGAAGGCAAAATCCAGTATCAAGATCTAGATTCATTTTGTCCTTGAAGATTATTTAGTGAGCAACATGGAAGACTAAGAAAGGGGAAAGATCAAACCAGAACATAATGTAAGAAAAGAATAATTTTCCTAAAAAGAGTAATGGGGAAAAGAAAGATTTGTCATGTAAATGCATCATGAAAAATATCAGGGCAGTATAGTACAATGCAGTTGGAAGCGTCTGTAATGATGATATGCATACTAGTCCCAGGATAGTGACAGAAAATTATTTTAGTATCTTTGCTGCACAGATACATTTTTAAGACATTAATACTTCAAAGGCTGAAAAATTAATAAACATACACACAAGGCATTAGCATTGTGTCTGTATGTTGAAATGCATTTTCACATGGTCATGCTGATAAAAGCAGATTTTCCAATTAATGAGATAAATAATTACAGATGCACTTCATGGAAGAGAAAACTGCTGTAATGACTGGAGGTGCCCTGCAAATATTATCCATTCCTAGCTGTTTGAAACTTAAAACTTTGACTCAGTCAGCTCTTAATAAAATATCCTGACTAGAAGTGTTAGCTATGCCCCTTATAAGTGACCTTGAAAATAAATGACTAGTTTATCAATGAAGGGCACTGTCTATCTCTGTGTAGACAATCAGCTGTAAATACCCTGGACATAAATCCAGTGTTCATCAGATAAAGAGAAGGTAAGCCAAATTAATTGCTGGAAAAATACCTGTAATGTGAGTGAATATAGAAGAGGCTGAGGATTATCAATAGACACTGATAGACACAAGCTGGCTCTGCAGCCCTTCTACATTGCTTGGGCTGATACTTCAAATGTTAGATAAGTGTCAGAGATTTGGTGCTGAAACAGCTGAAAAATAGTTAAATGAATTACATATCATTCCATTAAAAATAGTTAAAAATTACATAGCCGCACAATCATAGATGTTTCCACATGCCCATGCGGATACAAATGGTCAAGGGCAAAATGACTGTGATGCTCTGGGAGAAGAGTCCACCTATGTCTACAGAATGGCATGATCTCCTGCCAAAAAAAAATCTTTTATCTTAATCTGAAAATTAGCATCAGCAAGGTAATGGAGACTCAGAGCAGCAGTGTTCCCTTTCCCCCCCTTTTTTTCTTCATTATGTACTTAGTTTTAAGACATAAACCAAGGAAAATAAGTGTGTTTTTTGTTAAAGGGGGAGAATTAAGTGCCACTGTCCAAAGTGTGTTTTGCTTGCCTACCACTTTGATGTCTGTAAAAGTCCCCCAATTCCATCCTCTTCTGGAAAAGACAATGAAAGGGAAAATCACTAAAGCCCTAGTTGGTGTGTATCCCAGAATGATCTAAGCAATATCATAAAATAAACAGTTAAAATAAGTTTTAAATGCTAACAGGTCATATACTACCAACATTAGTAATTTTCCTGTTCCTGCTGAGCTAGATACTTGAAAGTAAGTACAGGAAACTTCTTTTATTACAGGCAGCTAAATACAAAGTTTAATTCCAACTTTGATATTTCCACCACAAAGACAGTCATTTTTACTGAATTGCAACTTTAAAGCCATATTGGGTAACAATAAACAGCAATTTTGAATTATTTCTGTCAAACTGGCCTAGAAAAATAGGACTTATTTGACATCATCCTATCTATTCAGCCAAGAAAACTGATATAAATATTTTAATACTGTAGGTGAGCAAAAAAAGCTAAATGCTGCTGTCTAGAGATATCTCCTTAGAAGTCCAATGATAATGGAACACTGCTGACAGAACACAGATATAAGAAAGAAGATTCTTATTACCACATAGCAATTTGTTTTCACTTTCCCCCACTCCCATCAGCCCTGACATCTTGGATTATCCCAAATTCTTCAGTCTTTCCTCAAAGTCATGGGTTTTTAAACCTATGATCTTTCTGACTAGCATTGTTCAGGACTAGTTGGTCTAAATCCTTCTTGAAGTGCGATGTGCCAAATGGGTCAAATTGTTCCAGTAGAGGAGAAGGAAGCATGGGGCAGTTACATACTTTACCTGCTGTGCTTCAGTTTGGACAGCTCAAATGGTGTTTGTTATTTGCACAATAGTACACCACTTGACTGAAGTCAAATTTATGAGCCACTGAAGTCCCTTAGACTCTTTTCTGCAGAACTCTCTCTAGCCAGTCATCCTGTTTTTCTGATGCTGTAGCAATCATTCCTACCTATGTTGCATTTGTTCTTATCAAGTTGTCTTCACATTTTCTCAGTTCATTTCTCTAATTTATAAACATTGCTTTGAATACTAATCCTATCATCCAAAATGCTTGCAGCCCTTCAATCCTGGTGTTAATCTGCAAATTTAATCACCATGTTCTCTAATACCTCATCGAAATCATTAATGAAGTTATTAAACAACACTTTCAGCTTGAGTAGCCCTGGCTGACATCAGGATGTGGCTCCATATATGGCAAATTTAAGCTTCCTGATAAAAGGGGGGGTTTAACTACCTTTTCTGATCTCCCAAGCTGAAGCATATTCCACAGGAAATAGCGCAGAATTTCTGACTCAGAGCTCTATTCTCAACCCATATGTGTCCTTTCTCTTCTGATGAAGAGGCAATAGTGTCTCCTTTTCAATCTCAGAGTCTTAGTTCCTATTGACTGGTGGTTAGTGGAACCACTGATGCACTTTCATAGTGAATTTGTGCTCAAATAGGCAGGGAATAGGCAATGAAAGATTCAAAATATTTTTATGCCAGTTATATAACTGATAAGAACACAATTTTTGTCTTCCCTGCTGTCTGGGAAGTTATATTTTGAACTGCTATGTCAGTTCCTTATATTTTAATTCTTGCTTATAAGTTGCACATACCTTGAGACTACAGTAAACATATTTTATTGAATAGAAACCAAAATATCCAGAAATCACCAAGTTTTAATATATCATATCAGTGAAAGAAGATAAAAGCAAAGGATATACTACACAGCAAAATTATTAATCTCACTGCTGGTTAATTCTGCTAGCTACAAGATCTGTGATAGCAAAAAAAGCAAGATGCTCAAAATGTACAGTATACCCTTCAACTATATGTCTTTCTGTCCATTAATCCCAGCATTTGTTTGGGTCCTGTAACATGGTTATGCAAGTTCTTTTTGTGTCACAAAAGACCTTTCCTTTTTTGCCCATTGTTGTCACTTCATTACTTACTAGCTGTAAACTATAAGTGCTCTAATATGCACATCTGCATCTCCTGAATAAAGGGTTTTACCAATTTCATTTGCAAATGTGGCAGTCACTCCATATCAATCCTTAAGTCCATGTACAGTCCCACTTGTGTCTTCAGAGATTCTCCATGTGAAGGTCTCTAAAGTTGGCATTGACTAGCACTGCCAATGGGGGGCAGATGGCACGCTTCTCATAAAGAAAGAATAGCTGTGGTCTCAATTAATACATTTATTTTTCTCTTTCCAATATGCCACCTCTCAAGCACTAGCCACAACAAACTCTATTTTATAAGACTTCTACATTTGTATGCCTCTGATGCAGCAGCATTTGGAGCATGTCCACAACGTACTGCATGCAAATGGCTCTCCGATGAAATTTTCAAAGAAACCCTTATGCTAGTGGCACATGAAGATGAGTTCCAGTAGTTCTGTGACAGGTGAAAACCACTTTTGCTCTGTGGTGATACAGAGATGGGTAAATGCATATTATGGCAGGAAGTAAGACTCTGTCTTTGAGTCTGTATTAGCAGTGAAAAGGTTTCAGTGTAAGAACTGTGTTGTTTTGCATGCATCTGCATCAGTAGAAGCTGGTTCTTTATTTACAAGTATGAATTACCTGCTGTTGCAGCTCAGTGCTACTATTAAGAATTGCTTTGGCCAGCGTGATGAGGGAGGGAAGTCAATGAATGGAAAACTGTCTTGACTCCAAGCAGGTGTGAAGTCTGAAAGATGCAGATGACAGTTTAATCAAGCATCTTCCTTCAGGCTGGGTGTTTCAGTGTAATGTAACAGACTTGCTACATGGAGAACTTCTAATGCTGCTGAATGGTTATTTTAAGAGACCTAAATAGCTTGAGCTCTTGAAAATAAGGAACATAAACATGAGAGTTCTTTTTATAGGACCACCTATTCTACTTTGCATACATGGGCGACACAAGAGAGACTTAGTAATCTCTGTAACTTATGCCTGAAAAAGTAGATTAAAAAAGTAAATCAGTCAGTGACACCAAATACGCTATAGCAAAGATTCACTTTGACTTCCAAAATGTGTCTGATGTTTTCGGATCCTTCTCTTTTTGAACTTTCAACTTGAAAGACAAGAGGGGGACTTCGCCTTCAGAAAGTGCTGAGCATGCACCATCTGTAAATCATATCTTTTCTAAGTTACTGTATGTCAGGCAAAAGATAGCTATATTTGAAAATTTGAGATCAAAGTTTTACTGACCCGCTTTAAAATATCACTTTGTGATAAGTTACTGCTGCAATAGAAAAGCAAAACTTGTAATTAAACTTTCCTACAACTTCTGAAGATGAGAATGTATAGATTCAAATAGAAATCTAGGAGCAAGGACAGCTAATTATTTTTTTCAGTCTCCCTCAGGTGGTATTATCATGTTGAGTCTTGACTTGGCAGTTCACCTGTGTGTTTTTTTGCAAAAGATTCAGTCCCTGCATCACAGGAATTACACTTTAAGGCCAACATACAGCTCAAACCATGCAAAAATAGATATTTCATAGGTAGAAATTTTAAGAGATATGAATTAGGTGAGGGAATATTTTTGGTGAATAAGACAATTTAAAAAAAAAACAGGGAACTTGCTGAATAACTGTGAGAAACTGTGTTTCTCAATTTTTCTGCCTCTTTGAAGGGGAAAACAAGATTCAGCTACTTGTAAAGCAGGGTGAAAACTCTTGAGAAAGGAGCTATACTTCTGGAAAAAAAAAAAAAAAAAATTAAGATATCCAGGCGTCTTTGAGAATGCAATTTAAAGAAAGGACTAATGCTCATTTGTTCATTCTCTTCTTTTTTCCTATCTGCTCTTTTGCTCTCTTTCTTACATGTACACACTCACACATACTTGTACGAAAACAACACTGGAGAAAAAAAACTACCATCCAGGCAAGACCTCAGCAACTGTACCCTTAAAGCAATGAACAAAGAGCCACCAGATCTACGTCTTAAATATGGAATTAAACTTACACATGCGACTAAAGACAGAATTTACAGTGGAAGCAGGTCTAATGAAAGTAAGTAAGAGTTTTGGAGCTGCTGGCTAATCGGAAAACAGTAGTGACCAAGAATGGACACGGAAATCTTTCTTTGTTCTCTTTCACTGGCTGGGCACAATCTATCCCCATGCTCTTGAGCAATTCCACTCTGCCAGAAGGTGTCTTTCCAGTTTTGCTTTGAGTGATGGCATATTTTGTAGCAGTAGACTTTAGTGACATGGAAAACTCAATTTGTATGCATTTCTTATACCGATGTGTTTAAGAGACCTCCTCGGGGCACTTTCATGTTTGTACATTGCAGTAATCATTGCTGTATTCTATCGAATTATTTCTACTTATGATTTTATGCATCATGGAGTTGGTTCTAACATCCTCAAAAACAGGTGTGAGATATAGGATATAATATTAAAGCACACAACATTAGTAACTAACTTTATAACATGTATGAATTAAAGAAAAACCAAAATATGAGTACAAAATATGTACAATTACCATTGTCAGTTTTGATTTAGAGTGATAGGGATACAAACAAAATGGAAAAAATCCATTAAGCAGTTTCATCAAGTTACCCATCAGTGGCAGAAGTGTAGGTCTCCATTCCCAACTTTCCACGTTGTACCTCAAGTCAAGCTTCTCTTTATGCCCACATCAAAAATACAAGTTATTTTCTACAATTATTGCAAAAAGGGATCAGTTAATAGGAGTGTCATACAAGTAAGGAATAGTTCTGATGCCCAGATAGAAACAAAAGATGACTGTGACCAATGAGTCGAGTCATTGAATTATAAATAAGAATGAAAATAAGTGTACTAAAGAACATATTTATTCCCACCAAAAGGGCCGATACTGAGCCCAAGGTATACTGAAATAGCACATAGGTCTTTGCACAGAAGTGAAATTTACTGTAAGCGAATAGATCCTAACTCATTGAAGACTGTGAATGCAGTGTTTCATTGGTTTTTAGATGTCCATCCTAGCAACTTTGGAAAGAAGCATGTCTGTTTTGTATGTGAATATTTTTATCACCTGTATCATTGTTCAGTCTGCACCTTCACTCTTGCACTGTGGTAGGGAAGAAAAGGGACAGGGTACAGAATTAATTGAATGCTTTTGCAGATTATCCACAGTTTTTCCTTCCTAACTCAAGAGTGTCAGATGTGCATGCTCCTCCAATATTTTGTGGAAACCCTCTCCCCACTGAGAGAGCTTGAACAACAGGACCAGGCATTTAGCTATCAACTTAATAATATAAGAGATGATGCTGTTACAGTACTATATACTGAGAATGCTGCCTAAGACGGATGTAGGCTAAAAGAAAAATGTGAATGATAGATTTCTTGCTGCCTGCAAAGAAAATGAAGTAAAGGATATGTATAGTAGTCAGCCAGACCTGCATCTTATCAATAAAACATTAACTATGTCAGCTGCAAGTGGAAATGCCATTCCACTGAAATGTTAGTTTTTTCCAAGCCTTCTCTTCTTATATATGCTTACAGATTGTATAAATATTATCATCATTAAAGAAAAAAATCACATAGAAATATATATCTGATGCTCTCCTAGGGCTAGCACAAGGTGTCTGCAGTGTTGCCTAATTTTCAATAGGGTATGAGTAGGATTTGTGCTTGTAAGTACTTGTCTCTTAGAGGGATGATTTTCACCCAAAGTAATTGACCTTTTGAAATGTGCCAACTAGGAAGAGGAAATATATGGTCATAAAATATTGGGAAATTAAATATAACAAAGACCAGATACTCAGCATCAGAACTCAGCCCCATTGATATGCAGAAAAAAAATGTTTTCAATTGCTGCTTGTTAAATCTTCATACTACCAGGTAAAGTTTTACTTGAAGTCTCATTCATGCCAGAAATAAGAGTCCCTGTCATGAAACAGAATTAATACCTTTGCAAATTCATTTACATGTCACTAAAAAAGGACTTTTGTTTGGAAGTGATGGTGTACATAATCCTGATTGAAAGGCATAGCTACACGTTAGTATACAGCAGGACATGAGGTTAAGCAGGTGTATCAGGTTAAGGAAAACTTGCTTTTTTGTTGTTGTTGTTGTTTTGCAGTGCTCTCAGACCAGTTCTAATCTAGCATAACTTTTGCACTCACATTATTTCATTGGTTTCAGTGGAACACTGATGAAAGAAGGAGTCTCAGATGCCATGTTTGCACTGGCAGCCAGGACAGAAAGTTTGTCATGATCATAGTTTGTAACTTGCTGTGGTGGGAATAAAATGAAGATGATGTCAGGTGAAAAAGTCTCCAATATAATTGGTATGGACAGCTATTTAGACATCTTTTGAAGGTGATTTGGGAGGACAGCTGAAGATACATAAAAGAGCACTAATTTCACTCTTCTCCATACAGTTCAAAACTATTTGTCAGGTCAAAATTGTTGATAGACAGTTGTCAGTCATTGATTGATTGTTTTTATTGACTATACCGATACAAGTAGATTTCTGAGGCAACCAAAAATGAGAAGTTTCCTTTCACTGTAATTGCACAGTTAAATGCTACAACAGGGTCATGTCGGAGGTATCAGAATACAAAATACACATTGCTTAATGTGCAGTACATGCATGTGGCAGCACATATGGCACGAGATGTGAACACCAGACAAAATGCTCAGGCCCCAATAAGTTTGCAGGAAGTCAGAGAAAACACAAGTAGGTGACAACAATAACATGCAGTGTAAGAGGAAAGTGTGGATCCAGCAGAGCATGAAAATGCATTCACTCTCCCTTCTCCCAGAATGGAATATAGAATATGGCTAAAAGCAGATCCATGGGCTGTATCTGAGACTGTCAGGATAGCTAAAATTGTTGGATTTATTAGTGTTTGTGTTCCCATCCTGTGCTTCTATGGATGCTCAACATCCTCTGTGCTTCTAGAATCGTGAAACACTAGAAAGCAATAGTAAATGTTGAGAAGCCCAGCTTGTACACCACTGAAAACGTACAGCAGTAGGACAGTGTGCTGTACAGCAAGACTAATACACTTCAAATAATACTACACCATAAATATTTGAAGTAGCTACACTTACATTTTCACCACAAAGATAGTGGCTCTATTTCACAGATGCACCTTGTACCAGTATTATTTTGGAGACTAAGATAAAACTCTATCAGCAATGTACTGCCTTCTGAACTGCTACTCCCAAGTGATTTTGAATTTTTGGCATGCTTTCCCATTATTTTTTTTGCTATTCATGTCATTCTCTTTTTCCACAATTAAAGCATAGATATTTGATGTGTTAAGCATAGACTGGCTTAAGATAAACAGGTAACTAATCAAATATTTACATCATGGTGATTTGAACATGTGCAATACCAACATGCTGTGTGTTTCTTGTACAAGGAAAATGCACAGAAGTGACAGAGCATGACTGAACACAGCAAGTCATATCACATAGCAGATTTGCTGTTAAAGTGCAATTTGGAATGAAGGCAGTAGCAGTTCCTAAATAGGGAGAAGCACTGGGGTCTTGCTAGATAATTCTTGGTATTTCCTTAATAGAAAACATTTGCCTCAAAATCATAAATAAGTGCACTGTTTACAAACCTGAAAGATTGCACTACAGATCCATGTGTTTCTCACTGGTTGAATTAAAAACTTCTGATAGGGAGATAGTCAATTAAATAGAGTTTGCTAGATGAGGACTGGTAAAGCAGGAAAAAATTTCTGGTGTCTTCCCTATGTGGGGTTCTGTATTGACTGCAGGAAGAGCTGTTTGCAGGATTACAGCTGACAATGCAAAGGGAAGGTCCATTTCAGGTCCTGTGCACAGGGAATTGAGGAAAATTTGATGTTGGCTTTTCTACATCTCTGATGACGGGAATTCTCTCTTCTTTAATGTTGGGGGAAGATGAAGATGTCCAATGGTTTAGTGGTTTTCAGAGAGGTGCCATAGCAAGCAAGCTGTAAAGACAAATTCCTCACAAGTGGTGGCTGGAACCAGATACAGTACCTTCTCTCTCTGTTTAGGGTTTGTTTGTTTGTTTGTTTGTTTGTGATAATAAATTTCTTTGTGAGTTTATTCCCTGAGCAGATAATAGAAAGGTTTTGCAGGTAAGCATTTTTATGTCCTATCTACCATATCTCAACAACAGCTAGATTTAAAAGCTTCATATGCATGATAAAAGACTTGCTTATACCTCGGCAATTATTTTTCAAATGTAAATGTCTCTGTTATTTTAATAATTTTTTTTCATTCCTTAAAGGGCTTTAGCTAGCCTGAAGAACCAACATCAGATTTCCCTTTTTAAAATGGAAGACAACTATAATTAAAAAATGCAATATTTACTTGGCTCCCATTTAACTGAAATTTGATATATTTAGAAGCCTCCTAATTTATATTCAGGATCACCACTGCAATACCAATGATCAAAATTCCATACATATTTGTGCACAGAAACTACTGAATGCATACTGATGAGCACTTTTCAAGGCATTCCTGTTGCACTAACATTTGCAAATGATGTGCTGACATGATGGTCTTTCAGGTAAAAGCACTGCACCCAGACAAACTCTTCCCAGACCACTCCAGTAGTACTGTCAGTCTAAACCTGAGATAAAGTAGTGAAAAGGGGCTGCAAAATGCTGAGGGACAGGGTCCCTGGAAATTCCTGTGCATGCAAGTCTGTCTCAGTAAAAGCAGCCTCTTCTCTTTTTCCTGGAAACTGAAGTCCTAGCAGTTTTTGCAGTGGCTTGTTATACACGATTGAGGAGTCTGCATTTTGTTAAACATGCTTCTCATGAGACGAGAAAAATCAAGGCTTCTCCCCGAAGGAAAGTAAATTCACATTACCACTTGCCTCTGATGTGTATCACATACATTTAAGAAAACTACTGAATATCACCTCTGCCTTGGGATGAAACAAGGTCAGACCATTCCCACATACACTCACCAGAGCTAGTGGCTACAGTTTTCATTATCAGCGACAAGTCAAGCCCCTGCTGAGATCAGGGCCTGCCACGGGAAGCAAAGCATGTAGACACCATAAGTGAGTGCTCCAACCTCAGAATTGTTTTCTTAGATGAGTAGATAGGAGTAAATGTGAGCACCTCCAGGAGGAATTACTCCAGCTAGTCAAAGAAGGGTTTCTCATGGTGACCCATCATGGCTTTTTGAAGCTCACACCAGAAATCAGCAGAGAGGGGCACTGAATTAAAAGCTGTATGGATTGTAAGCCTGTGCCTTTGCCACATGACATATGAACTGTCTATTAAATCTTTCTTCCTCAGATCCCACACTACTGAAGGATCTCTTTCCTTCACAGAATACTGCTTGTTAAAATTCACACCAGAATTTTTAATGGCTACTCCTCAAATAGAGAATAATTACAACAAGTTTTTGACTGTTTCAGGCTCTGCTGTGAAGAACATGGCCAAATCTAGTCTCTAATAATGTAATTTCAGATGCGCTGTAGCATAAACAGTTTTGCACTGTACATCTGGGGTTCTGCTCCTCATGAACTGATTTATCAGCTTATCATTGTATCATAACTGGAATGATTTTTCAATTCTTCTCTCTCTCTAGCGTCTATATCTCATTACACAAATAACTTAATAAAGGACATTGAGCTGTTTTCATGGCAAAAAGCATAGTCAAGACTGGTGACTAGCTTTCCTAGTTATTCTTCCCTTTAATTTTGAGAAAACATTCTTTCCTCAGCCACCCTGATTTCTAATATAGAGATAGGCTGACTGCCTGTCATTTATTTTTTTTTTTTTTTTTTAAGGAAAGACTGGTGAAAAGAGGTTAGTATTAGGAACTACAATACAACAAGTTTACTCTTACAGTAAGAGTGCCTATTTCCCAAGGGGTTACTGGCTAGGAAAGCCATGCTGGGGATTTCTGCAGCAACGGCCTCTCTGTCACTCAATGCCTCTTCTCATAACCTGTGCCACAGATGCCCAGAGATGGTTTTGCCCCCAGATTGCTGTTGTCCCAGAGCAAAGGAACATTAAATGTGCAAGTCAAGTTCTAGGTGTTGTGTAATCCCACGTGGCTGACTATAACTGCAGTGACAGGACCCTTTAGGAGCTGCTATACACCACTGCAATTTTTTGTTTTGGTTTGGTTGCTTTATTTTGCAGAGGCATGCCCTAGTGCAGTGCTTTACTTGCACACCTGCTGCTAAAAACTACTATTTATGAGTTTTATAAGACATAAAAATTGAGTAATAACATTGCCTGTGAACAATATGCCCCCCTTTAACAAAAGTATTTCTCCATTTGAAAATAATCAGGCATCATCTTTGTCTTTAATAGTTCTTTCTACAGAAGCTGTCCTGGGCAGGGGCAGGAAAGCATGTGCTGTTTTTGCTAAAGATCTTCAATCAATTACACAGCCTCTCCACGTAAGTTGATGAGACCTTTCTTGGCAAAGTTTCTAGATGTCTGGATTTGTTCTCTGTCAATCTTTCATAGGAAACTAGAATGTTCTGGTACATGGGATATGGTAGCAGATACGAGGATCCATAGTGCTCATCAAAAAGCCCTTATTTTAGCTATTTATCAGTATTCTTCCAGATTTTCTTTCAGTCTTGCATATCTGCCATATAACAAATTCTAACTCAGTAGTTCGGTTAGTTCTTCAAGCAAATTTTGCCCGTCTGTCTCAATAATTCACTCTGGCCTTCCATTCCCTCATAAGCAGCTATGTTGACACCACACAAAATCTCTTTACAAACTACCTTACCTAGACTGATGGGCTCTCCACAGTGGTGCAGAGCACTCCTCCGTGAGGGGAACAACAACATTATTATATCCTCCATTTCTGGTTCTTAATACCAGTAGTGTTTATACACTGGGAAATTGGTAAAAAGAAGCTCTATCGATCCTAACCCTAGATATGGAGTTGGTTAACAGACTAATGGGAAAAGATCTGTAGAAATTAACAAGCTTTGGATCACAGCCTGAGCAAGGGTCATGCTTGCATTTCCTTGTATTTCCCACTATCAACCCACTCAGCTTTATTTTCACTTACTCTGCCTTTTCCTTGCATTTTGTACAGTCCCTTCTCTTTTTCACATTGCACAGCTGTTCTGAATTCTGCAGGAGCCTTAAATCACGTCTCAGAGGAAATAAAAATATTCCTGTTAAATTCAGCAGAGGAACCCTGCCAGGTAGGGGAGGGTTAGTAAACACAAGCCAACACAAATTCAGTTTTCCCCTCAAGGCTGCAGTACCTGCAGTGATAGGGATGACCATACACCTGACTGCTTGCTTTGGCCTTTCTGACAAGCTGGGATGGAAAAAGTTAGCCCCCAATATACCTGATCATTCACTCCTGGGTTTAGAGGTGCCATGCTGAATTCAAATCCAATTAATCTGCATCTGTATGTTAGCCAGGCAAAATATTTTATTGTCTTTGCTTCACCTTTCTCTTCTCCTATGAAGTTCTGCCCTTGTCTTTTTGGGGGTTTTGCCTCACTGGGAGCTGCCGGTATCTTTTAATACAGAGATCTTGTAATGGGATATGAATCCAGCTGTCAAATACAAGTATCAAAGCCTGGACACCTGGTTTCGTCTTCTGGTTCTATCAAATCAGCACTCAATCTCTTAACATGGCACTTAGCCAATAAGATTGTCAATGGGTCATATGAATGTCAGCATCTGAGTTTGCAGAGCTATGTACTAGCACAGCTCAGCAAGTCTCTCCTTTGAAATACTAGGTTTTGGGGGAAATGCGGCTTTTAGAGGACATCAGTGCAAAGCTATCAATGTGCAAATGCATCAATACAAACCCTAATGTAGTTTGGAGTGCTGTAAAATAGCAATTACTAGCATGTGCTATGAATAAGAAATTCCAGTTCCCCCATCTGAAATATGCATAGATGTGTGTGCACGTTTTTCCTCTCTGACTTCCGTTGCATTTTTTTAGCAGCAGTGCCTTAGCTTTTTAGCACTGCATAGGGAAAACTATCTAGTAACTGTTGGACTGTTCACCTTTGGCTCTATTGATATGTTAGTCTTGTATGCCATGGTTTTTGCTGCAAAATCTTTCCATTTCATGTGATTGATACCTTGGGGATTTGCAAAATTAAGGTCATCTATATGCTCTTCCCTAAGCACCAGAGCTCCTGTTCTCTCCCTAAGCATTCTACCATATAACAAACAAGCTGAAGAAGGAAACAGATGAAACAGATTTTCCTTTGCAATACAAAGCAGCCTCTATTTGTAGAAAAACTTATCACGGACAAGAACCTTCTCATGCCAGGGACTCTCTGGATACTTAGGGAAGATGAACAGTTCCCTAATAAGGAGTTGCAGTGCGGAGCTCAGAGTTGAAAAAAGTCAAATTTACTACATCCTATAGGGCATAATAAGGAAGCAAAACCCAGACATCTCCAGGTGAGGTACCTCTTTGTGCCTTAAACTTGTGTGTAGGAAGACATGCAGATAAGTATAAGTCATGCTCCATGTGGAGAGGGGTGTGGGAATAGGAGGGAGTGTGTCTGCTTTTTAGTTCCTGATGGCCAATTTACTAATCAGCTTTGATTAACTTAGATTTTATTGAGTCTAGCCTGCAAGCTGCAGTGTTCAGAACAAGGGCTTTGGTAGCTTGAGATAAACAAGGATCAGACTTTAAAAACCATTTCAGAACAGAAAGATATGTATCCAGTGTCATACTTTTTGTAGTAGGAAAGATCTGCCTGATTATCTTCTCTCTTTAGGCATCTGGAAAAAAATTTACTATCTACCTAGCAGCAGCTTCCAGCATTTAAATACCACCACAAACCTTGCCCATTCTGCAGCTGATTCATAAAACTCAAATATGGACTGAGTACACAGGGACAGAGACTAACGCTTACCTGGAGTGAAATTTCACTCAAGACTGGGTAGATCAGGGAAGCGCAATCGATCAAGATTTTCTGTCCAGCACTGTGCATTTCCTAGTTGTCTTTTCTTTCTCTGGAAAGCACTGACTTACTTGCCTATACCTGGAGGCTTAGTCTGCACCTCTCACATAAGCTTGTCTGTATTGCCATGCAAATTTTCCACCCAGAAAGATAAAGCTTGTGGGGATGAGTGGGTTGTTATGGCAGAACTGTGCTGCAGGGTTTCCTATGTTCTTCGAAGTGCTCTGTGGTGAATGTTTGTTTTTTCTTCTTTCAGAATCCATAATGACTCCATCTTTTCTGCTTTTCCCCAGCGTTACCTGCTGCACATGAAAGCAAAGTCAACACGATCAGTGGAACTAATATCATACTGACTTTCTGAGGATAAGTAATCGGAATTCAAGCCATCAGGAAACAGCCTAAAAAGTAAGATGCTCCAAAATATCTGGCAACAAAAGGTCTTCACAGACATAAACAAAGAGCTTTTTTTTCTCTCGTGCACACGTTCTTTTTAATTTTTAATGGACAAAGATATAAACCCAGTTATCTTTGGGGAGAAACCTGGACTGATAAATGATGTGATGTCAATTAAGCCCTAATATTAAGATGCTGATATGATGATTCTTCTCTGACTGAAGTGAAATGGCTTGCCTGCTTATACCAGGAGCGAAAGAGAACCTTTGTGAAAGCTTTTTACTGATCTTCCTGCAAAATGCTATTTATTAAAATAGTAGGTCACTGTTTGAAGTCTGGTGTAGAGGTTGGATTCTATTCTGATTCTGAAACATATGGATATTTTTGCTTTAGGATTTCCTCTGTATATTCTCTTTGCAAGGATGGATAGGATTTAATTTAAACTCTGGCAGTGAAGATTTTAATGAAGAGTTCAGACCTCATAAAAAAGCTGCCTAGAGTAGATCCACATGGCTGTGATGAGAGAAGAGAGTTACAAAGTCCTGCCTTCTCTTAGTGGATGAGTTTATGCTTCCCAGCCATTTCCAGGTTTTACTGATAGGACTTCACCCTTTCCAGACCTTCTAGCTAAGTTAAGTGGGCCAGATCTATCTCTGGTGGAGGCCCACTAAAGACTGTGGTATTAGCATACTGTGACTGACATGCTGCAAAATCAGATTAGGCACCAATTTCTTCAATGGCTGATCTCGCTAACTGTCATGCTGCCACCCAGACTTAAAATCGCCCTTCTCCTTTCCTTGTAGAACTCAATTTTAGAGAGGTCCTGTAAATCATCCAGTTTGGCTTTTTACTGAAATGAGTAGAACATAAGCTATTTTTCTCTTCAAAATTGAATTATGCATTTTTGTATAGTACATTCATTATAGCATGGCTGCATACAAAATGCATAATTGGTCCTTGGGACGTCTGAGGCAAAATACTGCCCAGTTAGACTACAGCTTGAAAGAAATTCTCCTGATTAGGAATATAACTGAATCATGGTTCATTAGCAGATTTCTATCTGGAGAGGTATTTTCTAAATTGTGGGGTATATATTAATGATGTCTAGCCAAACAGACTGTCTGGCTTTATCTTTGTATATGTTATCATGATCTCTGACAGAACAAAGCTACTGACTAGGTATCTCTTGGTAATTACTTTGTAGAGTGAGAGCTGAGGTCTTTTCCTTTTTTCTCCCTACAATTTTCCACTGAAAATGGTATCATTTTACTTATCTTTTGTACCGCAAAGTGGGATGGAGTTTTTGATCAGCCGTTTTATGACACTTTCTTGAAAATGAGCAGCTATATTGCATTTTTTATTGTTCCAAACTATTTTGAATTCCTTCACAGACAAATTTATTTCTCTTTCATTATGTCACTACTGTAGACTTCTACTTGTGACAGCTTTTCTCCTCTTAGCCACAAGAACCGGGCCTGTTCTTACCTCTCTCCAAGAAATGGAGTGGAGGGGATACACTACCCAATTATGTTTTCACAGGATTCAATCAGTCAAGCTATGCTGATTTACACTAGCTGAGGTCTTGGATGACTATCTCTGAAATAAGCTGTCCTCTTAGTCAGAGAGATTTCAGGCATATTATTTTACATGGGCAGTTTCTCCAGTAAATGAGCCTAGCCTGTCTATCTTTGAAGTTTTAGTCTAAAGTGGATCATGCCCTCAATCATTCACTGTATTGTCAATGCTATTTCTATTAAAAAAAAACCTCACATGACTGTAAGTCTTATCAGACCATTAACATTTGCCTTGAAATTCCAGCTAAAGCTTAGGCTGGCAAGCAATTTATGAGAGGATCTGGAATTCTGTTGCCGGATTTTTTTCCTTATTACTTTGCTCTTCCCTAATTCCTTTGAAACCTTTCCAGGGAGAGATTGCGCTCCTGAAGGATGATAAATGAAGTGACCAGAGTACTCCAGGATTCCCAGGCAGAGGCTGCAGAAAGACAAAGCATTAAGAGGAAGTGACAGATCTGTTATGCAGGTTTGTGCTACCGCTCTTTGCCTCTCTTGCCTTCTGGCCAGAGAGCATTCAATATCTGTGGGTCCAGCTGATAGGATGTAGAAGAAAGGATACGGTATATAGTGTAATTTTTTCTTCTATCAGTAGCACGTTGGTCCCCTCCCCTTAGGCTTTCTCTCCTGTTGCTGCTCTATTTTGGCTCAGTACTAGATTTTTTACTCACATTAACAAACATATGAGAGCAAGCTCCGTGAAACTTCAGTATCTGTGAGGAAACTGTACCTACTCAAGAAAAGCCAAATAAGCTGTAGTTGGTTTTGACGCTTTTGCCTGGGACTGCTTGTTTAAAATTCTGGACAAGTTTGGCTTTGGGGCGTGTGCAATGAAAAAAATGAACATTCAGTATCTTTCCAGTAGAATTTCTCCTACAACATCGCTTATCATGAGTGTTTGCTATGCTGCTGGTTTGTGCCAGGCAGAAAGGGAAATGTCAAAGACTCCTGATTTATCCTGTATTTCCTTTTTCTCCCTGAAACTTCTCAATATCATCCTCATCCAGCTTACTTCTCCACTTCATGTAACCAGATTTGACTTGAAGGAATTAAAAGAAATGTTTTACATAGAAAGTATTTCACTATCTACTTTTTTCTCTGCTGGTGCGGCTTGATAGGTACATGGAAACTGAACTAGCTCTGATCATGGAGTTCACGGTCAAATTAATTTCCATCTGTGCTGGCTTAAGAATTCAGGTGTGTTCCATAGCACTTTCTTAGCAAAATCATATGGCTTCTCTGCTTAAACTTCATCACATATGTGTCTGTTCTTCCCTTTCTTTCAAAAAATCCCGAAGGATTTTAAAGGATGTACGTTTCACCATTAATATATTTCAGATATTAGTTTCCCTGAAAAACTACACTTCTTAGCTCTCATCTGACTTGCAATGTTTACCTTAACAATTAAAAATAACAATCAACTCTAAGAGTATTTCCAAGAGATTGGCAACCACCTGTGAGACTGGATCACTGAAGGCAAGGCCAAGGGCTATTAGCTTCCACAAGCTGCTCCCCAGCCAATGTTCTGTGACAAGGTTGCTATTGCTATTTTAACCTCTTTTTTAAAAAAAGAAATCCAATATACATGTTTCATGTTACTCCCAACAGAACCATCTCTCCTCCAAGGCATAACGGAAGAGCGGGTTTTAATAGCAAAGCTGGACTGCAGTACAAAACATAGCTAAAAAAATCAGTCACAGTTCTGATTAACGTTGCTGTTCTGAGTACCAAGGTTTACAGTTATATGGAACTGAATTTTCAAACAGCAGATGTTTTGCTTTTTCTACCTAATTAATTTCCTTTTTTTAAAGGCTTCCCTTTTGAGGTTTTTTTTTGGTTTTTTTTTGGGGGGGGGGGATACTCAAGGATTTTGGTGAATGTTAATTGTGAGTGGCATCAATGGAAATCCTGCATCCCGATCTCTTGGGGATTTACAGGGCCTCACAAGCTTAGCCAAACATTTTCATAAATATTGCAAGGAGGTCACAGCAGGGGAACTCTGCAGAACCTCCGAGAAAATTTCCACTGCAAAACTCTAGTGAATATAGCTTATGCCCAGCTCTTTATATGCACAGAGTCTCCAGCATCTTCCAAGGTCAGTGGAAGGGGAGGGAGCTGGTCTCCTAAAGCACAGCCATTTTGCAGCAGAGACTCGTAGAAGGCTACAGATTCTGCATTTTCCTGCTAGCCTGCAGCAGAGCTACACCATGGTGGAGCAGGGAGCTCCCTCACTTAGGGGTTCTGTCCTCTACATCTCAGCATTGTTCCCATGGGAGGAAACATTATCTCAACTTTCACTGTCAGGTGTGCACTCTTACTCTGATAAATGCCCTTTCCAAGAAACATTCATAATAAATCTGTGTCTGATCATTTGCACTGTCAATCTGCTCTTCTCACAAAGCTGGGTTTCACTCTTCCAAGGGTACAGGAACGTAAACTGGGATGCAGTGTGAAGTGCAGCCTCGGGAAAATCACCAGAAGAATCTAAGTGAAGACGGAACCAGGTCCCTGACGTGTGTGATTCATCATCTCCAACAATTCACATTACTAGGGTTCACAATGCATTCCCAGCACCTTTCCATCACCTGCCTGAAGATTACTTTCCCTGTGAGTTGGAAGAACGAGCAAGAAATCTTCCCTATTGCAGCCAAAGTTCAAAGCCCAGCCTATTAGCTCACATCACTATTAATTTCATTTTACATTAATACATAATATTGCTAATGCTTCTCTGTGGATTTCTCACACATCAGAAGCAGCAAATACATATTTATTTAGCTAACAGGATGCAGCCAGAGTCTCAGTAAATTAGTATAGTAACCCTGGCTTCATTGGTATTTCATGAAGTTATCAGACAGCCAAATACAAGACAAAACCAGCAGCATTTCCTATCCCACATTGTGAACAACTGGACATTAATTCAGACCTAATCCAGGTTTCTTACAAGAGTCAATCCTTATCTTGTCTTTCATCTCCAAAAAGCTAGGCCTCTTCTCATAATGTCCTAACCCTTCCCAATTTCACTTACCTGGAAAGAAGCTGCACGGCAGTCTTCTTGCTATGTTCTAATTAGTCTGTATCTCTCTGACAATTATTTTACGAAAGCACAAATTCTCATAAAGCAAATTGTCATTCTTATCATATCCTCAGTCATTTTATTAATAACTTTATGACCATTTATTTGTGCTCTGACATTTTATCTTTTACTGCTGCCACAATAAAAATATTATTGGAAAACTGCATCATTTATAGACACCACAGTTTAAGGGAGTAATTCTTATTGTTGATGTTTCTTCTGTTTTACTCAAAGTGGTTTTTTATCATGCACTCAGCAGTCTCCTCTTCCCGAAGTTCTCAGTGATGGATTTAAATAGTGGGAACACATAGCAAATACATGAACAGCAGAGGTCAAAGACAATTTGAATAATAATGAAAAGTGCACTAGAGGGTCAGATTTTTGAACCATGATAGCACTAAATATAGACCATAATTTGGAAGTCCAAGGGCCAAAACAGTAAAATGGAGAAACCATGGAAGTCAGTACTATCTGTTCATATTATAGGGTGGAAATGCAGTTAATTTAAGAGGGTGAAAATTAAAGCATATTATCATAAGCAGGTTTCTGTAAACTAGACTGTAATAGGCAGCTACAGAAAAAGCACTGAAGCCAAGAGTACACGTATGACTTTAGCTATCATTCGGGGTCTTCTAAACACTTGTAAAGACACCAGAGAGATCTGTCAGAGAGGCACAGAATGATTTATTTTCTCTCTCTAACAAACCTCTATGTATGTCTGATAAGATTTTTAGAATAAGATGTATAAATCCCTAGTGATTATTTAAGGATATCATTTAGTCTTGTAATTACTGTCGTCTCTTAACAGCTGTATGTTTAATTGATTGCAATGCTTCAGGACTAACTAGAACCATTTATCTTGGAGCTCCATCTACTGATTCAAAGGTGGCACGACGTGGTTAGAAACCATCCTGCTCAGCCAGCCTTCAGACAGATCTTAAGCTCTGTTTTAAATCAAGGTAAACCCCACTGTAAGAAGGGGGAAATAAACAAGTCTGAGAACTGCTAGTGCATACAGCAGGGCTATAGCTATATTCTACCTCATTGCTGCAGCTAACTCACCCTGTAGTTTGGCAAGCATCCATCTCTGTAGTGCCAGCACAAGCACTCTCTGACCCCTAACTGCATGTGCCCAGTTCTCAGACCTCCCAGTGCCGTGCTGTGTCACACCTGTAAAGCTACTTTCCAGGCTTTGTACTGAACACAGGGAAGGGATTCAGAAAATATGGACTTGTTTTGGTTACATGTTCTGGGATGAAGGCAACCTTCTCGTAGACTAGCACACACCCTCCAGCCCCGAGTTAGAGAAAAGCATTGCACAGACCGAGCCCATTAGAACTGAAATAACGTATGTCACATACTGTCATACATCTTTAGAAAATGAATAGAACTAGATCCTCTTTCTGTAGAAAGACAAGTATCTTTGCATAAGATTTTACTCAGACAGTTCCACCTTCACTTCAGTAGGAATAAATGAGATGTATCAGAGTAAAATCATTGTTCTTTGCTTTATTATCATTTTCATAAAAGATATTCAGCACTCTGTTTTAGAAAACAGAAGTCACTCAAGCCATCGTCTTGGGTATTCGGCACAAAAAGCACTCAATATAGGTTTAATGCCAGATCTCTTTAAAAATAACTGATTTCTTTCAAATAAGCTATACTGGATTTCTTACAGAGACACCAAGGAAAATTAAACCTATATGAAGAATAATAGGGCATTTGGAAATAGACTGTGTCTGAAATTTAAAACACTGGAAACAATGCAGGCAGAACAAACACTTTCAATAAAATTAACTGTGTAGAGACAGAGCAATGAGTGTATATTGGGATTTGGGGCTAAATTTATCCCATTGTCTCCCTTTTCTTGAGAAAGGATGGATGAGATGTGACATGTACCTCCCTGACCGGGCATCTAGCACTGATTAGAGAAGTTCTGAGAGCTGCTTCATTTTGCGAATCAGTTGCTTGCACCCCTATAGCTTTACATGAAGCAGAGTGCCCAAATGTAGTTAGTCTTTTGCCATCCTAAAGAGAGCTCATGGGGTAAGAGTGGTCTCTGGAAAGGAATATGTATCATTGCAGTACGTAATGAGATAGCAGCAACACTTCACTCTGTAGCCGGGGGTGCCCTGCTGGACTCGGAGTGTTATGAGGAATTCACTGCAGAAAAATCTCTGGAATTACTCTGGCTGTGCTAGCACTGCACACAGCCTGCCAGCAGCAGAGAGAAAAAAGGATGTGCAGGGTCAAAAATACACCATTTTACCAACAAAGAGAAAGCATGCTACAGGCAAGTGCAGTTACACCTGCCAGCAAAATGACCCAGCCAGACATCATGTACACTAACCTCTGTCCAAGCTGGATTCTACTCAGAGCAGTAAGAATATTCAAATAGAAAAACTAGGACATTAAAAGTCTCCTTTGGAGATTTGTTCATATAATAAAGCACAACAGAAATCTTTTTCTAGGATTCTATTTCTATCCTGAGGTCTTCACTGGCTATTAATTAAAATCATATTGTCTGTTTATACAGACAAAGACATCCAGGGGCTCAAGTAAAAGATAAAAAGTAGACCCCATATAATTAAGTCTGAAAAATGTTTAATTATGTGTTTTATCCTCTCTGAAAAGCAATTTAAGTATATTTCCTTTGCTATCAATAATGACATTAACTAGATGATTTTCAATTGTTGCAAGAACCCAGTAAATCAAGGGCCCCTCAGGCATATGTAGGGTACTCTGAAAACCAGGGCCATGGACACAGAGCATGCATGCGCAACGCAGGAGTTTTTTCTGGGCATGGCTGCACTTCCAGAAACACTGCTTTCAACTTAATGCTTTCCAAATGTATCCTACATTTACATTTTTCTTTATTAATATGCCTGATGCACTGTAAACACTAAAAGCTATGTTGAATTCAAAGGTCACTAAGAACAGAAGCAGCAGTAGGACAAATTAATCACTGCAGTCTTTTCTTTCACCTCATGAGTTGTGCTTTAGTTCTGCCTTGCAGGGAACACCCACCTAATCCATAATATCCTGCTAATTAGTCCTTGCAAAGACTACTTTTATCCATATGAAACTTCCACTTGCCACTGTGACAGAAACAAAGCATAAATGCCTGGCATGAAGGAATAAGATCTAGCAGAAGCTTATAATATTTTCTTGACAGAACTGTCTAGTTCAATTTGAATTTCTAGAAACAGCATTCTGTTGAAAAAACATATCCCCCCCAAAAAAACCATTTCATGAATTCTTTACCTAGATCCACACACAGCACAGCAAAATTTTGTCATGAGTTTTAAGAGACAGCAAGCAACAGCACATCAGCTACAACCAGGGAGGGCCCTGGCTGGCAAACAAAATCCAGCAATGCCATGGATGAAGCTGTCAGTGCTGGGCTCCTGAGCAGGGCTAGTGGTGCCAGGGCCTGCTAGCCCTTGCTGCCCCTGCCCTTTTATTCTCACAAAGGCAGAGTTTATAACCACAGCACATAAAAACTATGCAGTGCCAGGCTAAGGAGGCTGAAGCAGCCTCCTCACCCAAAGAAGGGCTGTGGAGCAGAGGGCTCTAGGAGAATTCTTTTTTGAGAGAATATAACCCTCCCAGGTTTATCCCACCTTCCTCTCCCACTCTCATTTTTGCCCCTGAATTTCAGTCAGAATGAGCCACAGGAGCCCCCAGCTGCTGACACAACCCCAGATACCACAAAAACAGCAGGTGCCATGACAGCACCAAGTTCTTAGCTGCACCTGTGACCCTTGCAATGCTAGAAGAGCCACAAAAAAATCCTTCCTTAGTTAAAAAAACCCTAACCTTTTCCTCAGCGACTTCTCCCCCTGAGGCTTGGGATCCTCTCAGCGCTGTGCCTGCTCCTCCTGTGCGCTGCTGCTCTGCAACACCTATCGGGCTGGTGAGAGCTCTCCTCTTGCCACCTCACTGACAGCCATTTTTTGTTTCCCCTGGGCCAGCACCTCTGTGAAGGATGGGCTCACGCTTCCTGCATGGATGTCCAGCAATGGCAGCTGCTGCTTCACATGCTGGGGTGGCCCTCAGTGGATAGGACAGACACACAAGGCCTAAAGACAGGAGGGTGAATGACGGCTCTCCACCATGCAATGTCCCATTTAGCTACCCCATATTTTGGTGTCTTTTTTTCTATTTCTTCCTCTCTTCCTGGGCATTTTTCACTTCAGGGGTGCCACACACAGCTATTGTCCCCAGCCGCAGCACTGGGCTCCATGTTCGCCCTGAGGCGGCCACCTTATTTTCCCGCCTCAGCCCCTTCACTGCAGGTGCAGGGAGGGTCCCGCCAAGGCACCAGGGCAGGCAGGTATGCAGGGACCCCTGAGCAATCCCAACCCACACATGAGCAAGAAAGCTGCCATGAAAATCTCCCTTACCTGAGGGACATACCAGCCCCTAGATGCCAGGGAGACTCAGCTGAGGGCCACGGGGGGGAATGCTCCATCATCACACACCCTTCTGCATAGCAAAATGGCTGCTGCGCTGCAGGGCAGGGAAGGAGCACTGTCAGGGAGATGGGGGAAACAGGGCAGCAAGCAGAGCTTTCTGCTGCTACAGTGCTGCTTTCATTAAATGGAAATGCTATTATTTGTTTAATTGAGGCTTTCATTTTTCATACACAGAGAACAGCAGAGAGTGGGTGGACCCAGGCAGTGAAGCAGCAACATGAAAGGCAGGAGCTGTGCTTGCCCCAAGTGATTTGGGGGAGGCTGAATTTGAAGAGGAGTCTACTGCCCTTGTGGTTTTCTATACAGCATTTTGACTAAAATTTCCAGGTAATTCATGCCTCAGTTCCATGTTTACACAGAAAGAGGCTTGTCTTTCAGAAAATGCCACAGTTTGGGATGTTCCTTGTATTTACAGTCAAGTCACTCTGGTATCTGAAAAGATTTACTGGGGCACCAAAGTTTGGAAAAAAGTATCTGAGTATATCCTGAAACTCTCAGTTTAAGTCTTCTGTGAAAATCCAATTATGCTTTTAACAGTCATTGTATATGCCTGAATTTCTGTCCTGTACATGTATTACGTATGCATGCCATCTGCCTGCACGTGAACATCTGTGAGCCAGATTCTGCCCTGCTGGAAAAACACACTGGTATGATTCTTTTATGAGTTTTTCTTTGATGTTGACTAAACTGATATCAATTTAGTGTAATTTCATTAAATTAAGAAGAGCTTTATTTTTTCTTTTATTCTGGTGGAAAGTCAGAGCAGACTCTTCTGCATTATGTCACTTTAAAATGATCATAAATAAGGACAGATTTAATTTTTAGTTATTTTTGCTTCTAATAGTCTTTGCTGAAAGAGATACAGTTCAAACTTTGAATCTTCATTGAAAGAAGTTTATCCTCACTTCTGCGTGGTTTAAGACTGCCTAAATTGCATGCGTAAGTATCAACAGCACCAGGACTGTTATATAGGATTACTTTGATGATTGCTCTGCTTTGACATCACATAACATGCTTTAGGGGGGAGTTCTTTCTGAGCAACAAATCTATTGTTTAATGAATTGCTAAAATGCTTGTATTGTTAGACAGTTTCATGTGATGAATGCAAAAGCTTTCTACCCAATGAATTAGGATCATCTATAGTAACTTTTATTAACAATACATTGCTATATTATGGAAGCCTTATTATGAGCATAAAGAAATTAAAAATAAAAAATCCCTCCTCCTTCAGTGCCCCACATAAATTTTACTTTTCTATTAACCATCTACTGTAGGACTGATCAAAATCAGGCTGAAAACCCTGAGCACAGTATCTTGCATTTTCACTTAATTCTGTAAATCTAATCTCCATTCTTTTTGCTACTCCTACATATATTCATTCCCTCTCTTTCATATTTTTTCTCAGGTATACATTTTCTCTCTAAATTATTCCTCATTTCTTTCTTCACCACATACTCTGTTCTTCACCTTTTTGTTCTCGTGCTTTTCTCCCTGTGAACCCCACTTCCATACTGGAAATGAGTGTAAAAGGGAGTAATTTTGCTTTGTTATTTTTCATACACAAGTGCACAGAATTCAAACTGACAAAATTAATAATAATTTTTTTTCCTTTAATATAATTTCTTTAGATCTTACTTTGAGACTAAAGTGTAATTTTCTGCCAGGCAACAGTCTTGCATTTTTTCCTTATTTCCTTGTTACAGGTATACAGTGCGTAAACTGTATACATGCCATTACAGCTGCTCAATAGTTTGCATACAGAAAATCAGATACAGGCACAATTTGAGAAACAACAAATCAGGATATCCCAGGATCTCCTTATAAGGTCTATATTTCATTTTTTCTTTATGTGAGTTTCTTTACATGATGTTCTCCAATAAGCCAAGGCTGGTGGAGTACCCATTTGCCCACACCCACTTTCTGAGTATCTAGGGGGCTTGTATACAGGTAGTTCAAAGTGGAAGCTAGTTATCATATGACAAATACAAAAGAGACAGACTGATTATTGATTGTCCATTTGTTAGAAAACAATGCTAAAAATTATACTGTCCTAATTCACAGCCCTAGCCCAGTGACTCTTATGAGCCTTACCCTGGAAAACCTTCAGAGTAATTATAACTGTTTCCTAAACAGCCCACAGGAACTCACCCTACCCTGGGAAGTACCTCACTTCAGCCAGGAGAAGCCACCCACAATCCTAAATTCTGGTCTCTGCAGTTTTGTAATTCCCTAAAAGTCTAACTCTGTTCTGTGGAGCTCAGAGGGATGCGGTGGAGGCTCCTGAATAAAATAGTCTGATAACAGACTGAAATCCCTAATCCTGCAAGTCATTTAATTCAGTGTTTTCTGTTCAGTTCTGCCATTTGCACTTCACAAATCCAGTTATTTGTATTCTAAACAGTGCATGGTCTGATAGTAGTAACATTGTCATAGCACTATTACATGCATGGATGCATAACTATTTCTTTCCTTTTACAGTGAAGTTTATATATAGATTTGGCCGTAAGAACCCCCACGAATCCCCAAACTATGCGGTTTTTATTTATTGCAGCAAAGCCTAATAATTAACATAGAACTGTGATTATCAAAGGACCTTTATTATGAAAATAAATCCTAATAAGAATTGCTTTGCCAGGCACTTAAAGATAAAACTATCCAGAAAAGAGAAATGCAATATGTAAATGGAACGAGGATATAGAAATGGAAATTATCATATGTGAAGTAGAAGAAAAACTCAAAGAGCTTAAAGCACTGAAATTGGAGGGACAGGATAATCTCCATCCCTGGGTTCTGAAAGAACTGGCACATGAAATTGCATGTCCAGCAGCAAGGATTTTTAATAAAGCTGCCAACTGGTAGCATATCACTACTGAAAAGCAAACCTCTTGCCTGTCTTACAGAAAGGGGAAAAAAGGATAGCCAGAAAACATTAGAGTGACCTCAACAATATTCAAGGCTCAAGAAAAACATGTCTGTAAGAAGACATAAATGGAAAATGGGAAAAAATGCAAACTAAGTTTACAAAGCTGAAGCAGGTTGAGTGAATGTATTTCTGTTGATTAAAACCACTGTTTTAATCAGTAGAAAGTGCAGTAGATACTATCTATTAGGCTTCTGTAAAGTTGTGAATAAAATGGTAAAGCAGGAAAAAACCTCTGGTTGTGCTAGAAGAGGAACTGTTGTCTGGAGGGAGGGTATTACTGTAATTATTAAAGGATCAGTATTGGAATCTGGCTTATTTAATATTTCCAGTAATGACTGTGACACAAAAAGAGTATACTAATGAAATTTTGGTGAAAGCAAACACTGAGAGATATTACTAATACAGAAGAGGATTAAAGGCTCATATAGGAAAGAAATAGATACTGTGGCAACTGGAATAACAGAAATGGAATGAAATTTAACAGCATACAATGTATGTATGAAAAACCAATAGCAGGAGCTCAGGACTTGGAAACCAAACAAGGAAGAGACACATTAGTTGAACACATGCTACCTATGAATCACTTCTGTGAAGACATCTGTGGAAAAGCTAAATACAATCCTAAAATGTTCTAGGTTTGGTATTGCTAGTAGATATATGAAAATAGTAATACCATTACAGAAGGCATTCCTGAAATCTCATGTCAAATCTTCATTTTTTACTCTCCATGTTTGAGTGCTAAGACAGGTGGAAAAGACTGCTATAAAAATAGGAAAGCTTGTTTTACTGAGATAATGAAGATAGTTCAGCTTCTTTCCCCAGGCTTATTATCAAGTCCCTAGCAATCTATAATATTCACCAGTTCACCATTTTGAATCACAAGACTGTTGGCTAGATCACTGTCATGATAATGTAGACAATAAGTCAGCTCTAAAAAACATTATTTCAGGAAGATGGTTGTCTAATTATTGGACCTGTATAATCACCCATAACTACCCATATCATACTTTATTTACTATCTCAACACAAATATTCATTATAATCTCTATTTTTACAGTAATGCAAACTCACATAGATAAGATTTCCTATCGATAATGATGTTTTAATCTACTTTTTAACTGTTTGCTTTAAAAAATGTAGCACTTAAGAAATAACACTTGGGAAAAGAGAGGATTGAGATATGTGTAGTGACTGGGACTCATCTGAATGAATAATGTACACAAATAATTTATTTAAGATGTTGCCTTCTTTCTTTATTAAAGAAAATTAATGACATTGTTTTTAATTTGTACTTTTAAAAAGCTATGGGTTTTTTTATAAGATAGATATTGCATCCAATTAGCACATATATACCTTGTATTCTATCCCTGGTTAATTATTTAAAATACAGTACAAATTTGTACAGTACAGACATGTACAGATTTTCTGTTAAAGAGCAAGGAAACTTTTGGATGTCTTCCAGTAAATATTCTGCGAACATTTCTGCCAACTGCAAATAACAGTAACTATTATTAATTTTTCAACCTTTAAGAATACAGTGTGCTCAAAAAACATCAAACTTGTTTGGTTTTGTGTGAGGCAAAGAATGCTAAAATAAAATACAAATATTACAAATATGCAATTTCAATAAACTGCGTAGATACACTTTAGTCAGGAACATCATTATGTGAATTTATTAATTCACTTTATTATATGTAGCCATGTTAGTGTTTTTGTTCCATTAAATATTGGAAGATAAGTCTTCTGTTAAATATATATGATAATTTTTACTACAGTAGTGGAATACAGCATGTTCCAGTTCAACATTTTCAGATTCATTGTCCATGGAAGCCAGGAGTCACATGTTAAGCAACTGAAGTCCTAATAAACTTTAGGACAATAGTCATGTATAAGTTCATGTCTGTGTGAACTTAGTGCCAAATCTGTGGGCTCAATCTACTTTGAAAACAAATTGTCTTTCAGGAATAAAGACATTTCTGGTGGTAGAGCCTGAGGAAGCCTGAGGTAGACCTTAGCACACCCTGTAGCAGATTATGCCCAAATGGGACACTGTGCATGAATTACACTCCTCGTGCTGGGGTTATTGTACTGACATGTCAAAGCAGGCATACCTCGCCTCCTCCCAGAAATGCAACTCATGCCCCCAGTTTAAATGTGCACTGGAAGTAATTTTGATGAGACTTCAATCCTCCATTATTTTATTTTAAATAAAGTAATAGCTGGTGCTGTTATTTTGAAGATTAAGACATGCATATGTAGAAAGATGGAGGACTGCTGTTCAGCCAAAACTAGGGATCATTAACAGGGATCATTGCTCACCATCAGCCATCAGGTAGCAATGACTTCCCACCACTGCTGACCTTGTATTTCCTTTTATTTTGTATGCATATAACAGGCATGGGAAAGAAGCATTAAGTCTGAAAGGTTTCAGACAATTACATTACACCAGTGTATGGGATGGGTGAAGGCTGTAGGGTCAGCTGCCGTGATCATTCAGCTGCCCTTTTGTTTCTTCCTGCTGTAGTTGGGACCCCGAGCACATTGATGGCTGCCATGGCTGCCCAAAGCACGGTGCTTTGGAGGAGCTGGGTCTCAGAGCAGAGCAGTTGCCCAGAGAAACAGCCTGCTGCTGAGGAACAAGCTAAAGAGGGGACTGCCTGGAGGAGCCACTGCTGTGTAGGTCAAGCTTTCCAACAACACAACCCTGCAGCAAAAGGCAACCTTTTGTGACAGTTAGGTCCCACAGCTTCAGGGAAACTGAAGAGATGATTTGGTGTCTTTTTCTATTTGTTTTCTGGAGTTGATCAAACTAAACTTTTCTGACTTAAAATCAGTTTTGGTTTAGATTCAAAGGAAATACTTCTAAAAATCTATGGTCTGATTCTGTTACTTTTATGCTTCATAAAAACTTACCTTGCAAATAGTTTCATTTATTGTGATGAAAGACAGTCTGATTTTATGATCAGAAAGCATGAAATGCCAAGAAAATATGCCTCTTTCATTTCCCTCCAGCTTCCATGGTGAAAATGCTTTAGTATGGCTTCACACCAGCATCCTCTTATCATTGTATCTGTCAAAGCTGCTGGTCAGCCCTTTGCTACTTTCATGTCTTCTTTGTCCATAATCTCTGCTGCCACAGGTGATTTGCTGTTCAATAAGTCTCTCCTTTTTTAATTTGCTGCATCAAGGAGGTAGAAGAGGAGCATGTCCTATCAATGCATTCATTTTATTTTCAATTTAATTTTTTACGTTCTACATCATTTTAGTGGACTTTGAAGTTCCAGGAGCCAGCTGAGGTAGCTCATCAACACATTTTATGTTGGAAAGAGAAATGCAAGTTGTCTTAACAGAGCAAGAAAGTAAGTCTCTCAGGGGAGGAGAGCTTTACTTCCTCAATTTGGAGATAGGCAGGCATTCTTTCACCTTGTCTTTTTATGTTTATATTTCAGGAGTCCTCTCCAGTGAAAATACACCTCAAATAGATGTACTTATACATATACATATAGTGTATATATAATCTAGAAGGTTCAACTAAGTTGGAAAGATTCTGTTGTCATTGTCCATAGGAGAATTTTATGGAAATAACATAGGAGAGAGGGAATGCTTCTGAACAGCATCCTTCAGTACACCTGGCTGGAATCAGCTAATGCAAATTCATCAGTGCTAGTGCTTATTTTCTCTTCCCCACTACAAACCACACTTGGTGTCTGACATATGGGGTTCAGGAGCCACCAAGAAGCTTTATCACCTCACTGGGAGTCTATCAATTCCCAGAATTATGCCCAAAGAGCAGATGATGTGCTATTAGTATGAACACCAGAAACCAATTCTAGCATGCATGCCAGGGGTTAATCATCACTACTCTTGTCTGTTCTCTCTACAAGGTAAACATTTTGATGATAGTCTTCATGCTCTGCTGAGAAGTAACTACTATTTGGTCATTTCATTTTTATTTGCTTGATTGAAGTATCTGTGAAGAGTCCAGGCTGAAGAGGAAGAAATTATCACAAACAGCTGTTTTTATTTATTTTGCATTGTTTAAGCTATTTCAGATATTCTGAAATCTAGTTCAGATGTGAGGTGGAGAAAGGCAGTTAGAAAATGTGGGATATATCCTAGTGTTGACAATCACAAATGGAATCCTGCCCACAGCAACTACACTTGATGTTTGTAGTAGTCTTTCAGCTGTCTCCTGCCTTATCCATCTATTAGCAATGCTTTAGGCTTGCTGACAAGGTAATATGACAATTTCAGCACAAAATAGGTGCTAAGTAAAGATGACTCTAAACGGGCCACCTACTTACTGTGGTGAGCGTGACTGTTTCTGCATAAAATCCCTTTTTTGCTGTTTGGGAGAATTCAAATGTGATTTTGTGGTTTTTGTGTTTAAGAGATTATGACAGGAACTATAGCTGAGGGGAAGGAGAAGGAGGACTCGGGATTAAAAATGTGTTTATTTCTCCAGGCAGAAGACTGACTGACAAGCCTAGTGGTATCCAGGCTAAAACCTGCTAAATTTGGGAGCTTACTAAAGCAAAATGGTGGTGTAACTAAGGCATCCCTGCAGCTGCCATAGCACTAACAGAGTGGACTATTCTTTGGGTTTTCAATTTCTCTTTTGTATTAATATCTACAAAGGTGACCTTCTAAAGAAACAAAAGCTTTCTTCTGAGGGGATAATTGTTAAGTTTCTTAGACAGGGGAATATAAGTAAACAGTGATAAGATGCTACAGTGATTCTTACTTATTGCAAACTGACTAAATGTCTTCCACAGAAGGTTTTTAGCATAGATCTATTTTTTCCAGATAGGGAGTTTTAAACACTCCATCACTTATTTGGGGAAAAGATCTGCAAGTGTGTATTTATGTCTGTCTCATTCTTTTTCCCTTAATACTTTTTATTTCCTGCTTACACGGGAGATACATCAATGCAGGATAAGAAACTGTTACGTGTTTTGTTTCCTTGCTGGTGTTGATTTCTCTCCTGGTCCACTCTGCCCTTCTGGTAGTCGTGAAATAACCAGATCACAGACTTTCCAGTTTAATCACTATTGCTTTTCTCTTAAATAAAGATCTTGTTACAATAAACAAACAGCAGTCATAGTAATAAAGTCTCTACTGTTAATATTTAAGAACTAAGTTTTCCTGTTACATATAAAAAAGATCTACAACTTTAAGTACTCAAGCTTTGTTTTAGTTGTGTTTGTTAAAGAAACCAGAAGTGCTTTATATAACTTTTATAAATTTTTAAGATTTAAACTTATGTATGAACTCCATCCAGTTTTCTCTCATCACAGCATAGTTTCACCTTTTTGATACAGCAGATGAAAATCAACATCTAATTGTGCTCCAGCTAAAAGTTGTGTAGCAACAACAAAAAATCCACCCCAGCAGAATTCCTGTTTGAATTACTGAAGACAATGTTTTAAAGTAAAGAAATTGACACTGAAAGAGAATTGAAAAAGTGAATTTGTTTATATGAATTTAAAGGTAACTGGAACCAGTTTTAAAAATGTTGTAATCTAAACGCATTTTAGCCATTTCAAATCTTAAGGTAGCTACGATCTAATCATATCGAACTGTTTCTTTACGGCACTTTTCCTCACATGTGAAAAAAATGTTTACTACAGTACAATTTCACAGTGATTAGAAAGGTGGAAAAACGTCCGCAGAAGCAACTCAAAGAACACTCATTGTCATGTAGGCTTGCTTTGAGCAGGATTAGACAACCTCATAAGCATGTCAGCAGATAGCTCAACCTTGCAATTCTGTGACAGATAACATTGATGGATACACACTAGTGTTAGCTCAATGGTGAAGGGGAGATTTTTGGCATGCAGGTCAGTCAGAGGATCTTTTAAAGGGTTTGATGGTTTTTATATGGAGCTTCTAAATATGAGGATGACTACAGAAGAAAGCATGAAGGTGTGTTATCAATGCTACTTAGCAAAATTATATTCTGGGCAAAGTGAAGGTGAGAGTCCATATCTTGACAGTGAACTGATAAGTATGATGGGGATAAAATGCGAAAGGGATTTTTCTTCACTTGTGAAAGGGAAGAGAAGCAGGATGTAATTAATGCCAAAGAGAAGTGGGAGGAAGGCAAAGGGATGCACAACATAATCTAGAACAATCCTTGCTGAAGGCTTCTGAGTGTGTAAGAGTGGGAAAAGATTGCACATGTGGAGTTCAGAGGAAAGAATACTGCAGTATCCTGATCTAGACAGGAGGGGAAGGAAGCCTAGTTTTCTAGCTGACAGAAGGGAGTCCTGCCTGTGCAGGTAAATGTCCTCGTGTTGAGTATACCATAACTGACAGCCATAAACATGGGACTAATCAATTATAGTGTAGAAGAGCTAATAATACTATCAATATATCAGTTTTTCTATAATGACTTATGGCAGTAAGTAATGGGCACTGCCAAACTATTAAGATAATTTTTGAAGAGAGGATTTTATCTTCATATGTGATGTCTTAAAAATTCAGAAGATATTATTCACTGTTATGCATAAGAAAACATTTATTTTGAACCAAGTTTATAAATATTTGTTAATGGAGATCTCAGACTGAACAAATTTCTTGATTATGTTGCTGTTGCTCTGTGAAATGTCAGATGTAAGCAGAACAATTTCCTTGCCAAAAAACATTTACTGTGTAAAACAGTAAAGTCTGAGAAGGAAGAAAAAAACAACCCCCATTTTCTGCTATTCAATTTAAAGGCAGACAGTCTTTTGATTTGTTCCCTTTTAGCTAAATCATTGTTTTTCTTCACTGTTTCACATACAAAGCAAACTGCATACCAAACCCCCACACTTTATATGATTCAGAAGTTGGAAAGAAGTAGACATTCATTATTGCTATCGATTTCAATAACATGAAATCAGCAGGTTGCTTTCCTTTCATTTTGGCAAGATAATAATTCTTATAAATGCTATTTTAATACAGAACTTTGTCTGTACACACTTTATGTTACAGTCCCACCATATGTTACATAAAATGCTAGAGTGAACTGAGTAAGTTTTAAAGAAAAGAGTCTTTATTGTGCCTCATTTTCTTTCAAATATGAAACGAGAAAATGACAGCAGACATGAAGCTCTATCCACATACAATTCCACATCTCATTCTGAAAATTTATTTTGAAATTGTTCTGTCTTCTCTGTGGGATGGTCTTGCTAATGGTGTGTGATAAAGTAAATCAAATGTATATATAAACACCTAACAGGATTGGAATAGCAGAATTCTTTGAACTGTCTACAGAAATAAATATTTACCTCACAAGCAAAATAAAACGTTCACCTTTCTATAAAAAGCAAGTCTAGTTATGTTTGAAACAAACTATATGGAGACCATAATAAATCCTGAATGCTTAGGTGAAAGTTGTTCAAAAGAAAAATCTACATGACTGTGAAAGACATGGTTCATTAATAGAGAAACTGTTGCAGCCCATGGCTGGTATACCTTTTCTGAGAGAGAGGAGAGATAAATTTAAGTATGTTTGAGTAAATGTCTTGAGTAAATGTAGTATTATGTGACTCAGAATAGAAGATTACTGGGGAAAATGTACATAGCCTACCTTTCTCCTCCAAATGAACACACACTGTGTATCAATGGAAATATATAATTATAGTTTTTTAAAACGTGTCATCCATCCTCTTTTATTCTACAGCTAAATATGCACATCCTCAACCTACAGCAAAAATATGGAGCATAAAATTAAGAATATATTATCTGTTTATATATAATACAGAGTCAATGTTTAGAATGATCACGGAAACATCAAGGCCTTGGCTCAAGCAAGCAGCACAAGACTGCATTTAAGAGTAGCTTCCATTGATGGCATATCAACTACAAAGAAATGGTAACATTTTCAGGTCAACTTTTCAAAGCTATTTAGCCACAATGCACACATGCCCATGCACATGAAGCCGGCTTTTGAGGAAGTCTTCTGGGGGAAATGGTCTGCAACTGAGGACAGGGAGTTGATTACATTTGCATGTGTGCTTTGCTGCCTCCCATTCACAAAAGGAGCTGCTGTGCATGCAATCCAGCACCCAGTTTCTACAGAGCGCTGCGGCGGTCTCTCCTACGTGACCTGCTGTGTGCCTGCGCAGATTTGGCCTTGCTCCTGCACAGGAGCCCTGAATGCATGAGTGCAAGGGCATCGCTGAGAGCCCCTTACAAAAAGCAGCTACCAAAAACTCAGTCTGCAACTGGGATACCAAAAGCTGCAGGCTCGGATTGCTGCTGTGCTGGGTGGTCTAGGGACTGCGCTTTTGAGGATTTGGGTCTGAATTGCCTTTGAGAGCAAGTCTGGGCTTGTATGTCCGTATTGCACTTAGGAAAACATCTCCCTAGGAGATGAAATCCTACTGGAAACCTGCAGGACTCAGATGCAAAGTCCTAATGGGTCTTCTGCAAAGTGAGAAGCCTGAATCCAGGCTGGGCCTTGGGACCTTGCAGGGCACAGGGGCTGGCTGCTCACTGCTAATGCAAACCAGACTGTTGCCAAATCTCTTACAGGGCTGCTATGCCAGGGCCTCGCCCCCCCAGGTGTTGAGGGGTGCACCTAAGTCTTGCAGGAAGGGTTGCTCCAAGGGAAGGGCTTCTGCAAGGCTGATGTGAAACATACTGTGTTGCATATTAGAATTGTTTCAGAGCAGCAGATATGTGATAAAAATCAGCAGTGTTGTGCCTTACACAGCAAAGTGGAGAGTTTTCTCCTGGAAAGGGGCTACTGTGTAAACCATGGGTTTTAGCTACCACAGTAACAAGCGCTTTCTAAGCAATACTGAAACTGGAGCATTCCTGTATTTCTAATTTTGAGCCTTTGTTTCCATAGAATAAGGAATTATCAGAAAAGGAGACAGGTCTTTCGAATGACATTTACTTTGCGCTTTCATCTTAGTACCTTGTTTTGAAAAATAGAATGATGAAACAGTGTGGGTTTTTTTTGTGCTGAGGCAGTCACTCCTCCTGATCAAGAGAAGCATGCTGCAAATTGGAAACAAAACGGAACTGAAATCCTGTGCATATCAAAAGCAAATGCATGAGAGGTATGAAAGTGAGTGTGGATGTTAAAGTGCCGAAAGGTAAAAATTATCATTTAAGGCAGTACTGTAAGGGACATTGCATTTCTCTCCCGTGCACACCACGCCCTTCCAGAACTCCCCATCTCTGCACGCACCAGCCCAGGGAAATGTACTAAAACGTGCAGCATGTTCCCCCCTGCTCTTGCAGAGGCAGCCCCCACTCCGTCTCTTCCTCCAGCCCCCCATGGCTGAGCTCTGGCTCCAGCCCGCACCGGGGGCTGCAAGGGGAGGTGGGCAGGTACTGCCATGCCCGGCTGAGGGAGGGGAGGCCTGCAGGGCCGAGGCAGCTCCTGTGGCACAGGCTCCCCAGAGCGGGGCATTCCCCACCCGCTGCTGTGGGCTCTCCTGCCCCGCCTGCCCAGGTTGCTACATGCCGGGGCAGCAGTGGCCGTGCCCTATATAAGAGCTGTGAGGAGCCAGCTCTGTTGTGCCAGGGTGGTTAGCCAAGACTGGTGTGTCATGGAGGCTGAGGAGGCCACAGCGGTGGCGGCGAAGGCAACACTGCGGACCCCCAAGTGCTCCCGCTGCCGTAACCACGGCTTTGTGGTGCCAGTGAAGGGCCATGCCGGCCACTGCCGCTGGAAGCTCTGTCTGTGCGACAAGTGTGCCCTCATCACCGAGCGCCAGAAGATCATGGCGGCCCAGAAGGCCCTGAGGCAGCAGGTGCCCGACCCCCCGGCTGAGGCAGCCACAGGGCCCGCTCCCCTGAGTGAAGGCCCTGGGGTGGCCGCCGGTGCCCCTGAGCAGAGCGGCCATGAGGGGATGAAGGGCACCCAGTCTGCCGGCGGCAACAGCAAAGGCATGGCGTGCAGGGCACCGCCGCTGCCTCCCAGCGGCCCTCCCTTCTGGGACTATGGTAAGGGCCTGTGTCCCCAAAGCCTCTTCCCCTGTCCCACCATCTTTCTTCCTGCGTTCCTCCTCTTCTCCCCATCAAACACTGCCACTTGCGCAGTTTGCACTCGCTGATTCCTCAGGCCCCAGCTCCCTGGAGAGCCATTCCTGCTGTCTGTCCTTCTTTTCTTCCTCAGTGGACACAGGTACTCTGCTTGCATGTTGTTGAATGTGCAATCCTGCATTTCTTTTCCCTTTTGCAGGGTCTGCAGCAGGGGTCACACGGCTCTGCCGTGGCAGGAGCAATGTGCTCAGCCTTGCAGCTCATTGCAAAGTTGAAGGGGCCTTTGACAGGGAAATTAGTTTGGGAGGGAAATCAAATTCTGATCCACTGTGCACTGCAGGTGCTCATGCATGTTTCTCTGAGTGCTGTCTCACTGTTTATAAATTCACAGGCATAAGCCTTCAGCAAAAAAAAAGCTAAAAAACTCAGCGATGGCAGGTAAATGGGGAAGTTACTGCTGCAGTTGCCTGAAGCAAGCATTTTATGATAGCACTGTAAAGGGAAGAGACCTTTTGGCCTTAATTCCTGTAGCAAAGACTGCATTTGGCTGGGATCACTTGGTGTAAAAGTGCATTTGGTATTTAAGAGCAGAGCATAGATTTTGCAGGTGGAAAAGTTGTATGGTCTGTCACCTCTTAAATTGCTTCCTTTAATAGAGTCTTTCATGTGACTTGTCTAGTTTATTACTATTTATTACAGTAACTTCATACTATTACTATTTATTATAGTAATTTTACGGAAATCCCTACTGACTGCAGTAGTCATTAGTCTGAGCCTCTGGAGAGTTGGCAGCCTGCAAGATAAAATGCTATTTTGAAAAGCCCAGAGGAAAGACTCATTTCAGACATCTCTAGTTCCCACCTAATCTGGCAATAACTGTTCCCCTTTTTTTTAAGCTTGTTTCCTAAGAAAATTGTGTTTATGGGTGATGCTAGCTGTACAGGTGTCTGTCAGTCCTTCCCTTAACATTTTTAACCTGCTGACCAATTTCAAAAAAGGTTAGGGACAAATAGTATAATTCTAGTACTCCGGAAGTTGACCTACTCTCGAATCAAATTCTTCCACTTGCCTACCAACCATGATGTACAGACAGGAAAGACCGTATTCGTATTCAAATAACCACTGTCTTTTTTAAGATTTCAGAGAGACCATGTAAGATTTCAGATGCAAGATAAAAACCAAAGGAAGTAACTGATTCCTGCACCTGAAATTGCTGGTGTATTTCCCTAAAATTGAGCCTTTGTAAATTAACATAGGAAGTGACAGATAGGACTAAAGTTAGAACTCTATGATTTCTGTAGATTTTTGTTCTAAGTTCTGCTAGAGTTAAAAGTCTTAAGGTAGGTTGTTTTACTGTTGCTGATGTACTGAAAGAGTAAGAATCTGCAGCCAGTGCTTTACTAAGGACTAGCTTCACAATTCACAAGGCCGAAGAGAACACAGATCATTCTGCGTTACAGTATCATCTGCTGCATCTTTCCTCAGTTCCTTAAAAAATCATGAAGTACATTCTTGAGGAGCTAAGCTTGAAACCAAAGGGCCAGATTCACCTGCCTGAGAGTGGAATTTGGTCTTGCAGCTACTTCTACCGAACTCCATAGAATTACATGGATACTTTTATTTGTTCTTTTCTTATTGTTTCCTAGCTCACCCTGCTTTGCCTCCAGAATACATGGTCAACCCAGAATACCTGGAGAGAGAACCTCCGAAAGTGTACCCTGGGTGTTCTGGGGCATATCCTTACCATCCATTTCCTGTGGGATTTGCCATCAATCAGTCAAGCTGTAGGGGAACACCATCACCTCCAGGGATATCACTTCAGAGAGGTTTCCGACACATTCCTAGCAACTATGGGCGAGGGAATGCAGCTTCTGTGTCAGTAAGTAACAGTCTTTTAATTGCCCCTGGAAATATTGCTGTCTTTACTTTTAGCTGCCTTCTTGCTGTTAAAGTACCCATGAAAAGTTATCCTGCTTATCAGTTATTTCACAGCATTTTGATATATTATGGTGAAGAATACATGAGCAGATGGTGATGTTAATTAATAGTCTGTCCTGAACCCAGAAGACCAAACCCATACACTTGCAAGGGAACGGATATTGTGAAGTGTTTTGGGGTTTATAAGTTCTGCTAGCATTTGCAAAAGCCTTTTGGAATGTTGGCAGTTGGACACTTAAAATGGTCATGTTATGCCAGCGTAGATTGCACATTGGGAGGTTCTTCTTCCCATGCAGGACAAATCTAATGGGGATGGAGAGTGTCAGGGCTTGGCCAAGGCACCACAGCTGCAGAGAAGAACGGGGCGAAAATCAGCTTCCACAAGGAAGCAAATCAGCATGGTCAGATATTTCTGGTTTGAGACATTTGGTTTCTCAAAAACAGTGGAAAATTGTTATGGTTAACAGAAGTTTCAGATGAAAAATGTTTAGTATCATAGGTCTCACACCTTCAAACCACACAGATGTGGTAAGAAACAAGATGTTAAATTGCCTGTCAGTTGTAATAGTGTGTGTGGGCACTTCCAGTTCTTTCAGTGCTGTCAGTCATGTTGGTTTAAACTGGTGGTGTCCAGTTTTTGTACAACAGTTGGGCACATTATCAGATCTCCAGCTGCTGTACATCATTCTGTCTGCATTGAGTACAATTCATCAGTTCATGTTAAGGTAGAGTGATCTGCCCCAAGACTACTAGATTTATTATGCTTGTATAGAAATTCCCTGTCACATTTTAGGGGTTATTGAGAAATAGGGTGGCTAGCAGCAGTCTGAGGTCCAGATAAATTATCCTGGTGGGCGGGATATACACAGGTTGGGAAATGCCTTGTCTAGACTGTCACTGTGTGTGGGTTTGAACTTAATTTTTAACTGTTCTGAAACAGATGGAGGGATCTCATACAAGTTTTATCTGTACCAGGGTGCGTGGCCAAATCCAAGAGAAAAATGCTCCTATTTCTCTGATGCTAGTGTTTGTGAGAGACAGAAATATCTCCTTGCACATGGAATGAGTTTTATTATGCTCTAACAGGTCTGGTGATCACAGAAGACGAGGGCTGTAGGGCACCCTGTGGTGCACACCAGCCCCTCAGTGTAAGTAGAACCACTCACTTCACTGGGCTCAGGGGAGAATCAATAAGTAGCAGGGAGGTGCTGGCAAGGAGCATTCCCCTCAGTTGCCTCTCTGTTGCATGAAGACTTCCATCTGGGTCAGTGGCAGGTGCACTGGGTCAGTAGTGAAGGTGAGCTGCTCCTGGTTTAAACCAGCTGCTCTAATGAGATGCCAGAACAGGTGACAAGGACTTAGAACATCAACTTCAGCTGAGACATGGTCTGAAAAGCTGCTACTTCACAGTTTCAGCACCTTACACTATGCACAGGCTTTGCCCGTGCTAATACATGCACAGACATGGCAGCATATGCCCACAAAATGGACAAAAAAATGTAATATTCATGGGTAAAAACTGAAACAGAAGTTGATACTACAGATGTATTCTGGAGAGAGTCTGTAGATGAAAGATTATTTGCTTCATGTGTTTCCACAGATTCCAGATGGAGGTGGAGATTTCCATCAAGGGTACTACACTCCTCTGCCTCAGTTCATTGCACCAAGTTTTCTGCCAGGGATTCATTACATTCCACCTCCCCTTTCACTGAACATGTTGGCTGAAACAACGAAGGAAGCACATGGTAAGGAAGTGATGATGAGCCCTGGGAGATCCAGTTTTAATCTGGTTTCAATACCTAACCACAGAGGTGGAAGCCTCATGAGACCCTGATTCTAACTAGTGTACAGGGGTTCCTAGATCCCTGCGATGGAACCCGGACTGAGATCCTGAAGTCCCAGGACAGATTGCCAGCTTGTACAGCTCTGGGAAGGGCTGATTTAGGAGAAGCAGCCTGACATACCTGGGCTTTCCTGCTGACAAGCACCTCAATCTCCTGCAGACATTGAAGGCTCCAGGACCCAGAACTATTCCACAATATGATCTGTTGATATTCTCAAAATGAAAATATTTTTCTAAATAGCTAGTTTGCAGGACATATTTAAAAAATTATTTGGCTTGGTTGCAATTTAGACAAAAATGTTTAAAAAAAAGGTGGACAAACACTTAGCATGAATAATATGAACTTTCTCACTTATCTGAAAATCCTGCATTTTAATTGCTGTAAATGAAAGATTGAATCTTCAAAATCTCAAGTTGTTGTATTGAATCTCACAGGATTTAAAATTTCTGGCATAAGTTAAGTCTTTGTGCTCTTCTCTTTTTGGTCTCTTTAATGTATTGTGCCTACATGTGGACATATTTGTGATTACATTTGCAAGTTTTTAATTTGTCTGCAGCTAGCTGTGACCACAAGAGGGTAGAGCTGCTCAGAGAATTAACCACTAGCACTGGATGAGTGAATAGGCAGTTTTATTTTAAATTCTTTTTGAAAATGCAAATAAATAAATACAACTTTATTTCTCTTCTTGAACATGAGAATAAAAAATTGTTAATCTGACTTTTTATGGAACATTACAATAATCAAGCAGTGAAAAATCAAATCTCTTGTATAAGAGTGAAGAGAAATAGAAGAGTATAATTATCTCATTCGAATTGAAAAGATGTTGTGTGGGACAAAATATAAATTGCAGGTTTTTTGGCCTGGTTTCTTGACAACATAAGGCTTGCACAGCCTCATTGTCTGTTAATGTCAATCCTCTCATAACTTTTCAACCCATTAGTTATTTTCAGCCAAACATATCTGTTGTGATCACAGGCCTACACAATATTGATCTGCAAGGGAAGCAGATGCCTCCCACAAACCCATTTGTTTGCAGCCATGTCGTGGGGTTTGGCTGTCTGTCAGCTTGCACTCAATTCCTGACTGACGTGTGTACACCTTTGGCCAACAACCAAGTGCTTGCCAGTCAACCCAGCGGTGGGCACATATCTCCAGAGCAGTCAGAGCATACCCTGCTTCTTGTCTGGCTGGAAAGCCAAAGAAAAGTAAGCAGGAGATGTGGTGAACAAGGGGAATATGATGAATATGGCAGTCCAGACATTGTAGAAGTGTAAAGTCATTTTAGGATACTGACAAAGGCATTAGAATTTTAACGCAGAGTGTAGGAGATACTGGTGTGCTGGACGTGAAATAATATGGGCTACGTTTGAGGGGAAGAAAGGAAAATGAGGGCTGGTAGGCAAACCGGAAGGTGTATGTGTGGATTAATGGGGTTTGTGATTTGGAGGGGACAAAATATGTGGGGGGATACTGCAGTGGCAGAGAACCATGCAGGAAGCTGCAGCTATTCTGTTGGAGAGTGTGAGAATGGGAAGGAACTGGGAGTAGCAGACAAAGGTGGGGGACGTGGAGAGAAGCAGTAGCACTGCGTGAGGAAAACAGAAGAAATCCAGTCCTGTATTGGCAGAGTGAAGTTGTACTGGCCAAACAATCATGAAAATGGGCAAGAGAGGTCATGAGAGCACCCCCCGGAGAGCAAAATGCCATCTAATGACATCAGCCGTTATTACACACTAGGGAAATCACCTAGGCACAAAGCCATAGGAAACAATGCATCATGGATTGTGCTGCTCAGAGAACAATCCAGTTTTCTTAGTACTACAGAGAAAGTACAAATTAATTCCACTACATAGTATTTGTGCTCTAGGATATGTAGGAATTTGCAATTGTGACCCAGTGACCGGGGGGTACTTCTGCATGAGGTCGTATACAAAATAGCCTGCCAGCAGAAGATGCCGATGTAGAGGGAAGCTACAGAGAAACCAGTAACTCTTTGATTCTGGTATTCAAGATGCTTGAAAAAAAGATAAAAGCTGTAACATTTAGTGGATAGGGATGTGTTAGGATTGCATCGTGTCTTTTTTCCCAAGAAGGGAACTGACATAAACCTACAGTTAGACTTGGGAACATCCTTCCTCCAGAGAGACCTCCAGAATTGAGGTGAAACGGGCTTTCTGGCAAAACTGTTGCAGGAAAATGGATGTAGTAAGCTCTAGCAGGGGACACCTGGTGAGAAGAAATGTCTGTGATCTCTACCCCAAAGGGAATCTGAGAAGATGACAAATAAATAAATAAATAAATTTAAAAAGTCCTGTCTGAAGACGATTTCTAAGGCTAGAAGCTGCTACCAGAAAGATTTGAGTCGATAGATGACTGCAGTTAAATAACTGAGGCCAGTTAGGTTTACAATGGTGATGTGAAGTATAGGCCATGTTGTTACACAATTTCATGCAGTATTGACCAGTAATGTTACAGAAATTTGACAAAATAAACACAAGGTGTATCCAGTAAAACAGCCAGTACAGCATCTGAGGTTAGAGCCTGATTGCAGATTGTTGGATTTCTAAAAGAGTAAGCTACAGAAAAACAAACAAAACCCCAAGTCACCTGTGAGGAAATGAGGGAACTTTTCATGCAAATTGACAAGTAAATACCTTATAAAATAAAAATGCCTAGTTAGATTTGAAGAGGGGATTATTCAGTCTGTCAAGGCCTTTGAGAATTCACAGGAGCGTTAGAGGCATGGCATACATTCACTGCAGTTACGTGGGCAAAAGAGTCTGCCTCATAGTTCTCTTCCAGTGCAGCTTCAACATTTGCCATCTTGAAGTGCTCTTGGCTACATTTCTTGAAGCATGGCTGAAACAATCCACTGCTGTCTGAACTGCAGTATCTCAGTTCAGAGAGCTCTTGATGTCAAGTGACTTTGAAAAACAAACTGGATTGACAAAAGTAATTTCGCATTGAGAATTTGCCTCTGGAAATGTGATTGATACTAGGTGTAATTCAAACTGAAATACAGGGTTTGGGGTTTTGGGCTTCTGTTTATCTCTGACCTTTTTCTATTCTTCATTTTTATTTCAGCTACTGAAGGTGACAGTCAGGATTCAGGGGTGGCACGTGAACCTGGCCAACCATCTTCTTCCCAAGAAGAAACAAGCAGAGACCAATCTGTATATTCTAAACAGTAAACAGGCTGGAGAAGAGCTGAGTAGCAGGCAGCGCTATTTTCATTATTGAGGAGGATGTTAGTTAATACAAAGGTAGAGTGACACTTAGTCACTGAGCAGCCACAACAGCTAGAAGAAAGGGATTAGTCCCCTGCCTTGCTTTATGATCATGTTAGAGCTACCAGGCTCACAGCTCTTCCTTCCTAGCACTGTAAAGCCCTTGTTCCCAAAAGAGGTTTTCCAGAGCCATCGTAAACCCCTTCCCCCTTAAGCAGGTGGAAGCAGCAAAAGATTATGACTCTGAATTTGTTTTCTTTGCTGAGGTTAGATGGCTCCCTGACTTTGGAGTGAGGTCTCCGAGCCATGTACATTCTGTAGCCTTCTCATGTTCGTGACACTAGTCAAAAATGTGTTGTTTCTGTATCAATTTGCTGTAAAGGAAACCTGGTTCTGAATATTATGGAAGAGTTAAGTGAGGTGGAGCCTGAAGACTAAGTGAGAGAGGATGGGAGACAGCCTGGGTCGCTGATATACTTGACTGCCTAAGAGCATGATTCACTGGAATCAGCAGGCAACAGTAGGTGCTCGCTATGCTTGTTAAGCAGGGCATAGGAGGAATTTGCAGAAAGGTCTGGTGTAGGCTGAAGTCCAGTGCCTCCACATTGTTTTCTGAGTGAACTGCCTTTAAGGCACCTTCTGTTCAGGTTGGGGACAGACTGATTTGGACTCGCCTCTTGTCACACAGGCTTCAGGATTTTGAATGTTGATAGTTTAGACATCATTTCAATGTTGTTTAACTCAGTACAGCTGAAACTAAACAGTACTATTTGTTCTAAAGGGCTGGTGTGGACAGCTTTATACATGTGTATTGGAAGTGCGCTGTGGCGTATCAAAGGTGTGGAGAGATTGCCTAGGAAACTAGGACAAAACACCATTTAGAATAATAGTCAAATCCATACATACTGTAATTTTTAATGATAATGTTTAATTCAAAATGAAAGGTACATTCTTCTATTGTTTTGCCTAGAGGAACTGGTTTTGTATTAAGTGGATCAGTTGTTAATGTTTGAATAATTTTTTGGGGGACTTTTGTATAATTAAAAAGATACATTAAATTGTTGGTATGGTTTTGATGATTTGAGGCTTGCATATCTACATGTGATTTTTGTAGCCAAACATCAGATGTTGCCCTGAACAGCTCTGTGTAACAAACTGGTCTGGAGAGAGATTTAGGCTTCAGTATTTTTCTTCTACATCTTTTGACTGCTGCTGTAGAGGTGAGCACAGTAAAACAAACACGGTTCTTTTCTGCTATTTGTACTAATAATCCCTTGCTCAATGCAAGATGTAAAGCAATTACACTAAACTGAAACTTGTTTTTTTTTAATGTAGTAGCTGATCTGCTGGAATACTTTCCAGCACACAGGGTTTTGGGGGACAGTGAGTGAAAGTGGCAAACTTAGAACTGCCAAGAGGAAAAACTGAAAACCACATGTATCTATAGCAAATAATCTGATTTACAACTTGTTATATACTAGATTTACAACAGCATCTCTGCTCCCAGGAGCATCCCAACCCTCCTCTTAAAACTGCTGTCTGCTTGGGAAAATCTGGATACTTCTTTAAAGTGTCTGGATAGAGCAAAGCTCTTTTCAAAATAAAATAACCTACAAATAGAATACCAGCAGCATCCACAAAGCAGGTTCCTCTGTGGATGGAAAGTTGTTTTTTTATATGTATAATATAATGATTTAAGGAACTAGTAATGTGGAAGATGAACAGTTGAATAGTCTCCTTCCCAGATATTTTTCTAAAGTCATATTCAATGTTGTATTACTCTTTAAATCTCAAAGCAAGAAAGACTTGTAGACATACTGCTTGTATGGTACTGTTTTCTCTCTGTGTTGCTGTGCCAGTGACTGCTTCCAGGTGGCCAAGCCAAACTCCGTATTTTCCTTTTCTTCCATCTTTTTGAATTATCAGTGAGTGAACCAAAGCCTTCACTTTGGCTGTTTAACTGATGGTATGGCACTCCAAAAGGATCTCTCTCACTGCATTGCTGTAGACCAGTGTTCATCTCCAGAGGGATGTAACAAGTTTAAAGAGGAGCCAGAGAAAGGCAGCTAAAACTGAATAAGGAGATGGAGGAGTTGCCTTACAAGGGGAGTCTAAAAATAGAGGAGAGGAGAAAGTTAAGGGGTGATATGACTCATCATGTCAGCTGTGGCAAAGTAGATGCAAAACCATTACCAAACCTTGCTACACACGAAGGACAAGAAGGTGACCGGGGCAGAGGCAAATGATGCCTGACCAACCTGATTGCCTTCTGTAAGGAAATGACAGGCATCTACCCCAGTCTAAAGTCTTAATGTTTACAGTTACAATTGGCTTTCCTAGAGCATCAGTAGTGAGGCCAATACTGTTTAATATGCATAATCATATCATCAGTCAAAATTTGTTTGGTGTCATTTCAGATTTTTACATTTTAGGAAATTTGCCCGCAAGTTCTTGCACCTCTCTCTGCATGGAAAAGTAAAGGACTTGGTAAAAGACTTAAAGTGAGTAACTCCTCAGTTGACAGGAAGGGAAGAATTACCTTATGTGGATAATTCAAGGTTTCATTCTTCCATTTCGTGCTCAGCTTGTCCTTTTTAACCAAGGAAAGAATGTTCCTTGACAACTGGTATTGTCATACTGTGCACTTAAGGACTTCAAAGTGAATAATTTTAATTCCAAACTTAGTGCCAACCAATGTTTCCAATAATTAAACTCTGTGATCTCTTCTGACTCCATTTATTTAAATAAATGACTTAGGGATAATGAAATCAATTTGGATTGAAATGGAATGATTTGGATTAGACAAGTCACTCAGAGGTTGTTCCAGCCTAAATCATCCCAGAATTTTATTGGTTTTTATTAAGGCTGAAGCCACATAGTCTTTGGTCAAATTCATAAAATTTGGGGAGAAAAAAAGTTATGATACCCACTTCTGAAATCTTTCTGCACGCAAGCTGCTACTGACTGCAGTAGGAATTCTGCACATAGCATTCATCATCATTATTTTCTGATTTCTGAGGACTGACTCCCTTGCTAAATAGATATGAACTGGTGAAGATGTGATTCCTAACACCTGACACGTCTGTCAGTCCTCTGTCTTCACTGCAAGCCCCTAGGTCATCACTGAGCAACAAGCTTGCTTTCTACACTGAATGGGAAAACCTGAAATTAGGAACCAGTTCTTTAAAGTTTACTCACACCACTAATTTCATTACTTTCAGTGGAATTACTTGCAAGGGTACAGAATTGACAACGTTGGTTAGGTATGCAAGTTTAGGATCCAAGTTTTATACAGAGGTGTCTGTGACACTGTCCAGAACCTCAGATTATTGTAGATTTGCATTTTCTGTAGGAGCTTTGGAAAAAAAGAAAACAAACTCAAGGGATTCCAGAAGGATCGCGTAATATGTCCATTCTGCAAACATATGTAAGATTCATTTGTCATTGCCCTGCAGCACACTGCTAGATGGTAACATTTCTGTGGTATCGGCTTCTACATCTGGACCGAAGCAGGTTTTCGTATGACTCATTACAATACTCTTTCTAGGTCTTTTTATTTTTTCTTCTTGGAATTAGATGCACCCAGTTGGAAACCTCTGAATCCACAGCAAGACTATAGCTGTTTTTTCCACATTAATGAGTAATTAATTTTGAACAGCAATCCAAAGAAATATTTAATTGCCTACCAATAAAGTCAGCTTGCTGCAAACAAAATTCTACCTCCCCTTAAAAAAATAATTTTCATGACAGAAAAATTCTTTATGATGTGAAACATACCTATTTTGGAGCAGTGGAAACTTTAATTAAATAATTCTGGGTCTGGCTTTCCTATTTTTTGCCCAATATTTTACTACTGCAACATTAGCATTAGTCACAGTTATGTCTCTACTTAGCTTGCCAGAACGCAAGGGAGAAATCCAAATGTAAAGAAAGACTCTGTGGAATCTGTTCTTGAAATCAGAGTGTCGCTGCATGTTTTATTGTAGCCCAGGCCATTGAGAGAGCTCCAGATGCGCCACAGATGACCAGGTACCCACCTATGCATTTTACTTACCTGTATCCTTACAGATACATCTTATCATACATGAGTAAGGCTAGAAGAGCCTAGGCTAGAAGGTTTCTGAAAAACCCCCCACCCAAAGCAGCAGGCTTATTTTGCTTTTAGTTATATGTACAGTGGGCAACATTTTTCTCTTATTTGTCCTTGCTGGCCCTTCCCACTGGCTCTTTGGATATTGTCCTCAGCTGGGCAACAGTAATGGCAACCTTGCTATTGACTTCATAGGGTGATCCCCTATGGATCTAATGATGGGACAGTTCCGATCTCACACTGTTTCCACTTTTATTTTTATGCAACTGTCTTCAGTGGAGGCGTTTCTGGTTTCATTTACTAATTACTGTCAGGGTTTCATAGTCTTAATGGTACAGAAGTGTCCAGGCTTACATGAGCTAGAGCAAATACAAAACATTTTTCATAAAATGTGGTTTAAATAACAGTTATGTGCATAGTTCCCTGGGAGAACCTTCCCAGTTTTTCACGACAGGCTGTGTTTCCCATTTAGAAATGTGTTCTTTTGATCAAGGTGCAAATCAACTGTTTCTCATGCTCTTCCAACAGTAAATACACACTTACATTTGAGTAATTCAAAAGCCTCCTGTACCTGCAGATAGTTAATTTTTTACATTCCCCTCCTCATGAACCGTCTCACGTCATGAAATAGTTCTTTACTTCCCGATGTTCCTCAGTCCTGGGATTACAAATTCATTTTTAAACATCTCCAGGCACTTTGGCCATATTCCTGTCTGCCTTTCCAAAGGCAGGCGCAAGGCTCGTAATCCCATTCCCCAAAGCTGCCCAGCTTTGCAGAGGGATCTGCAGAGACCACACCTGCTTGGTTTACTTCCCTTACTGACCAAGCCTGCAGCTGTGTTTTGTTTTTCTCAAAACACTTTACAGTATTTTTTTGTGGCCAGTGCAATGATGGCATACAAATGAATCAGAGAGACAAACTTCAGAAAAAAAAATAGAGAAACAACAAAATAATTTTCATCTAAAGCAAAGCACCTGGCCTACTCAAAGGTAATACTTCAGAGGAAGATGGAAAATCAGAACTGGGAGTCCTGTTTCCTTGTAGGGCTGGGAGGACGTATGGAAGAGAAAGCCACATCTCTGTCATCCGCATTCAATGGTTGTGTTCACACAGCGGGAGATGACAAGGTGCCATCCATACACCTTAGCAAACACATACTTTGGAGGCTGTGAAAGAAAGGAGGTGTCACTACACTGTACTGTCCCCGCAGTACCGCTGGGACACCCCTAGCTGCCCCCTCCCCTCAGCCCGGGGGAACCACACCAAAGCACCCCCTCACCCTGCTCCCTGAGCGGTCTCAAGAGACCGGGCTGTGAGGGAGCAGGGAACGACCACCTCTCCCTGCCAGCACCCCGCTCCCTTACAGCGGCCTGAGCTCAATCCCCTCAGGGGGTGGGTCGCTCCTTCATTAGCGGGCACTAATAAGGGGGGTGGGGCGGCGCGAGCTGTAACTGGCCGTTGGGGATCAGCGCGCGGCAGGACCGCGCGCCCCAGGCTCCCAGTCTGGTGCGTGCTGAGGAACAAGTGGTGGCGGTTGGCGGCGTGAGGCGGAGCGCGAGGCTGGCGGTGTCCTGGGCTTCCTGTGAGTGTCGGGCCCCCGCCTCAGCCCTGGGCGCGACAAAGCGTTTGTTTACTCACGTAGATGAAACACGCAACTGCTCTCGGTTTGAGGTCACGATTCCCTTGTGGTTTTCCTGGGGTAGTAGCCACACATGATGTGAAATTCCTCAGTGTGTTGGGGGGGGGGGGGGGG